>RJWT010041459.1:0-12320 GCA_004365215.1 Cuniculus paca
CATTTAATGGTAAATAGTTCTTTCTGCTTTAATGACTACCTGTTATAGACAAAAGTACTATAAATTCTCACTTGTACTCCCTTCATAGCTCCCTTCCCCTACATTTTCTTTTGAGTCCTTCAACCTATTTTCCCTGGAGGGAGAGCCAAGGAGATTCTGCTACTCATGTTGATCAAGTTAATCACCCTCATTCAACCTTTAAGTCCTTGCTCTCTTTAAATATTTCAGTGGTGGCTTCGTATCACTTTAAATATAAAGATTGAAATCTTTAACCAGACCTGAAATGCCTGATTTTGTGTACTTTTCATGCTGTTGTAGTCAAGAGTTGCAAGGAGAACAAGACAATACAGGACACATAATTTATAGTTATATTTAAAATGGGCACCCAAGAGTTAAATACAAGAAGTGCAGTAAATCTGTCCACATACTGAGACCCAAGGAATCCACTTGAGGGCCTGGATCCCACAGCAATGTCCTTCATGAGTTCAGCTGAAGACCTAGAGCCCATGACAATGCCTCCCATGAGTCCAACTGGAGGCCTAGAACCCACAGCGACTCATGCAAGTCTGTTTCACAGATCTGCACTGGGAAGGCCCAAAGGTCAAAGGTGAAAATTAGAAAGTCTATGCCAGCAAGGTGAAGAATCTGTGCCATTAGGATGAGGGTTCTGCACTGGAGCCAAGAAGCAATTCTTAAAATAAGGACCAAGGCTTCCTCGAAAAGTACACAGCCATCCTCAGCAACAATGAGGTCCTGAGCTCCTCCAACGATGAGAATAGCCGAATACATATCAGGAAGCCAGCATAACAAGCTTTTCCTGGAGACTGAACAGCACACATCTTCCCCTCCTGAGCCAAGAAGCAATGATGAAAGTAAGGACCAGAGCTCTCCCAAGTGAACCACAGCCATTCTCAGCGGCAAGGTCCTGAGCTCCTCTGATGATAACAGCCAAATTCCGGATCAGGGAAACCACTATGACAGACTTCCCCAGGAGAATCAAAAGCTCCAAACAACAACACTTATGAGAACCCACAATGTTTCCTCTCCAGGTCTTCTTTTTATGTTGGCAACTTTCCTTAGGTGGGCCATCTACACTCAGCACCATGCTGATTCAGTTCAGCTGGTGTTTAAGTTGACCACATGTTTTTAACCCATCACATATACCATGTGTGAGATTCCCTTCTCTTTTCATTCTGTCTTAAAAGAGAGGTACACCAAGCTGAGTTTCCCCGTTTACATACACACTTTTGCCTAATAAACTCCTACCAACCTTACATTCTTTCTTCTGGCCATTTTTTCTTTTGTCCTCAGTATAATCACGCATTAGAAAAACCTGTCCCAGCTTCTGTAGCCAGGATTCCCCTATTATTTATGATATAGTACTTCGTTGAATGGGGACCAAACTCAATTTTTTATCTACTTGTGTCTAAACCTCATTTTATGGTGCGGCTTTTGTGCACTATTCCCAATATATATCTCAATTCTTAGAAAAGGAAGTTCTTTGATGTATGTTGAATCATAACATGATTGAGTGAATATTTTCCCTTATGCTATTTCTCCAGGAAAATCTAAAATGGTCTTCTTTTCATTCGCTATTCAAAAATTTCATGAAGTTTGTTCCCACACTCCCAGTAAACAATATCTGCCTTCTTTGGATATCACATGAGTTATAAATTCCATACTCTTAACGTTCATGTATTTTCTGTTTTTCTAGGAGATATGCCCCCTTAAAATCCAATGTCATGCCGGGCCTGGTTGTGCCTGCCTGTAATCCCAGCACTTGGGAAGCTGAGGTAGGAGGATCATTGTGAGTTCGAGACCAGCCTGGGCTACAAAGTGAGCTCAAGGCCAGCCCGAACGGCATTCTGAGACCCTGTCTCAAAAAGACAAGGGCTGGAGATTTAGTTCAGTGGTGTTAAGTGCCTGCCTGGCAAGTACAAGGTTGTGAGTTTGATCCCTGGTACAAAAAACAAAACAAAACAAAAATCCAATGTCATGCAGTACAATTTTGCTAATTCACCCACTCCACTGCCTTCTCTGATATTTGCATCTTGAGCCACAAATAAAGTATTACTAGTTTAAACTGGTGTGGTTGTATAGGACTGTACACTTGGGAGATTACTGGGAGACTGAGGTAGGAGGAACATATGTTCAAGGGCAGCCTGGACAACTTAACAAGACCTACCTCATTGTAAAATTAAGAATAAAAATGGGGAAAGAGTTGGAAGTACAGCCCTATTATAGTGTTTCCCTAGCACATATTCAATCTACTAGCTCAGATTTGGGACTAAAAAAAAATACTAATTAGTGTGAAACTTCATAAAATTGATTGAGAAATTCATGAGGAGAGTGTGAGAAAAACAGCTTTGGATGATTAACACTGCTTTCTTTTTGTAATTGCAAATGGACCTCAGTTTATAAATTAACAAGAATAGGATGGCAAAACACAAAAACGTGTTGGATAGAAAAATTAGAAAAGAACATAACAAATAATAACAACCAAATTAAAGATGAAAATATAAAAGTTATATGGAGTAGAATCTAAGGAAAAAAGGACTAGTTTATATTGACTAAGAGACTATCAAGTACTTCTTAAGAGTCATAAACTATGCACTGACCATCAGGATCAATATGAACATAATAAAAATTTACAGAAATACAAGAAGAAACAAACAACAAAAGTAAACTAAGAAGCTTTCAAAACTCTCAGAAATGGTCATGAATATACATAGATACAGAGTATGTACATATTAGAGTATATGTGCATATATGAACATATATTTGCACACAACATAGACCCAAGCAGGTAGACAATGCATTTGATATTTGTAAAAGTTTTCCATGTGCTAAAATCAAAGCTTCAATATCTAAAATCATCTTTAGATTTCACTAAAACAAAGTACTGTTCAATATGCATTGTATGAAAATTGTGTAAAATTACCAGACAATATAATGAAAAGTTATCTGATCATCTAAAAAGTATACAACTAATTCCTCAATAAATCTTAAGTTAAAAGTAAAGTCACAAACTAATTATATGGAACATATAAGCAAATTATACTGAATGTAACAAAATAGCACTCAGTTGAAAGTTTGTACTGTGAGAAGTTAAAATTAAATGCATTTAGGTAATATGAAATATGCCTATTTTGGATTAACATTGACATTTGGTGATATTTATGCTTAATCTTTTTATGATAAATGATTTCAGATAACATTGAGTTTCTCTTCATTCTTTTCTAAGACCCATCGCCTATATGAGAAATTTGATGAATTATAAGTATGTACTAATTCCTATATTCTTCAATTACTTATGGCATGAAAATGAATATAAGTAATTTTATTTTTAATTACCTGTGCAATATAAAACAAAATTCAATTTGCTTTTTCACTCAACTTTATATTTGCAAGATTAATCCATACTGGTAAAACATATAGAGGTCACACTCATTGATTTTAGCTGCTGTTTAAGATTCCTTTAATTTCATTTAATTCATTTTCCTACTTTTAATCCTTCAGGTAGTTTTTGATTGTTTGTGATTGTGGACAACACTGAAATTACCATCATTGCACTAATCTTTTTTTGCATGTGAAATTATCTGTACCTACAGGTGGAGTTTTACCTAAGAATTTATATTATTTCACTATTATTTATAATTAAAAAGTGGGTCAATACATAAAAACATGACCACAAGAACATGAATTACACCATTTTTTTAAGATACTGTGAAATTGCTCTCTAAAAGAGTTGTGACAATTTATGTTCCCAGGAGCAGTGCACATTTCCTCAAATCCTTACGCCAGCAATGTCAAACATTTTTATTTCTGCCATTATGATGGGTATACATTATTGTATTTTTTGTCCTAGTTCACATTTTCCCTGATTACTGTGCTATGTGGAACAGTTTTCCTTGTTCTCCCTGTTTCCTTTTCTTCCCTCGTCTATGAATTTTCTGTCCATATACTATAACTATTTTAATTCATATTATTTGCCTTATTACATGCTTAGACATTTCAGATTCTAATTTTTTTGTTTTGTTGTACAAAGACATTGCCTTTGCTATTGTTTTGAATACATTGTTAAAGACAAATATTCATTGTAATATAGGAAATAATTCATTGCAAAAAACAAATGCCTGAAAATATTTTGTATAAATATCCAAAAACTATATTCTTGAACAAGACAGAAACTCTATGAATGATTACAGAAACAAAAGAAAATGATTGCATCAGAAATTACAAAAGTTACTTAAGATTATTATGAACAAGTACAAAAACAAGAACTGTTTCTTTGAAAGTACCAATAGAATTAGTAAAGTTCTTGAATTCCTCAGCAATGAATTTTTTTTCTGGGAAAAAACACATATGTTATTAGAGATACCATGTGGTGGGACAAAGAAATAGAATTTACAGGAAACGAAAGAAAAGCATATGCAATCTCTTACCCATGGATTTAAGTAAATGAATAGTATGCTTTAAACATAAAAGATGAATTCTCAAAATAATTGGAAAACTCAATTCAATTAATAATCATAGGAAATAGAAGAAAGCAAACAAACACATATCGATATTCCCCATCTGCAAAGGAGCATGGCCAGTGGTTTCATGGTGAGTTTGTTACAGTCACACAGAAGGTAATTATAGTATTAGTGATGCTGCTGTAGCTCACTGGAGAAAGTGTAGACTCACACTGTAGCAGAATCCTGAAAAACTGATTCTTTGAAGTTCAAATGGAAGAGAAAATATCTATAATTGCAAAAACATTTGGAAAACAGTAATGAATTTCTTACTTGCCCTAACACATCAGACTATGAGAAACTTATTATTCTTAAATAGACAAATACACACATTGGGAGGAATACATGCTAATGAATATTCCAAGCTGGTTAGGAAAATAGAAGCACATCTGCAAGTTCTTAGAAAAAACTGGGATAAAGAATGTTAGCATTCTACTTGATATCATGTTCAAAATTATTCTGTATAGATTAAAGATCTTGATTTAATAATCAAGTAAAAAACAATTTTAAGATGGAAGACTTTCTAACCAACACAGGAAATGCAACAGTTAATATGGAAAAGATTTTGTATGACCTTACAGAAATGTAAACTTTATAGAAGGCAAAACATCATAATTAGAGTCAAATAAATAGAACTAGAAGTATGTTTGAGAAAAGTACACATGTGTCCAAAACATTCAAGCTCTGTCATACTAAAATATGAGTAAAGAATTTAAAATAATATTGAACCAGTAGTGTCTAAAATCTGACAAACATTTAAAAAATTAAAACATTAAATGCTAACAGGGTATGAAGGAAAGGACATACTCATACCTATGGTAGGTGTGTAATTACTTACTTTTCAGCCTGATTATTCTACTTTAAGGAACACATACTGTAGAAATAGTTGTGATGATACACATAGAAATATTTGCAAAGATATTCAGTCTAGCACTGTTTAAATAGAAAAACATTAGAAACAGCCTACATATCCATAAGGTCTATAAATTAAGGTGCACCCAGGTGTAATAGTAAATGGAGTAAAAATGAGAGCAAAATTAAAATAACAGCATAGGCCAAAGCTAATTATTAGAGCAAATTGATCATAATTCATGGGCCATAAACAACTGGCACAGGAATATTGCTTATAATATACTGGCTTGCTTTCAGACACTCACCCATCATTATTGTTTTGTGAAAAATGAAAAGGAAATAAAACATTTGTTCATACGGTGGAAGTGTGGTAAATTACTTTTGAAATTTTTTGAAAATATTTAATAATGCTTAATTCACAGTTTACATTAATGTTTTTGATTGATCAATCATATTTTCAGTTTTGATTTCTCAATTATATTTTTATTTATCAGTTGTACCACAATATTTTTTTGCATGCCTTACCTCTTCCAAACATGTCTTGTCTTTTCCTTCTTGCCTCACAAAAGGTATGACACAGCAGTGAGAGAGTTTTAAAAAGTTATCAGCTTTGGAGTTATAAATTTCATAAGTTTAACATGTGGGAAGAAATGGAAAAAGCTAAGGAAGTGGAGAAGAGATTTTGAAGGAAACAAGAAGTTAGAAGGAGTCATTCTGACCACTTTACCCATAAGGGAGAGAAGAGGAGAGTTTGAGTGAACAGTAAGATTTTCATAAAAATAGGTAAGTGACAAAAAGACTCAGAATCCTGTCCCTCAACCATCTTGAGGCAAAGCCAGACAAATTAAGCTCAGTTGACTGTGAGTATCCAAAAGCAGTGAGGATGGAGCATCTCTCCAGAGATGCAGCAGAAGCTGCTCTGTGGTGTGTCTAGGTGGAGTCTGAGTCAACTTTATGAAGTCAGGTCATTTGAGATGGAACAGGAATGGCAGAATTCCTGTTCTCCTGAGGTAAGTCTGTCATATTTATCAGTCCAACACATGGCATGAACTTAATACTGGGAGCCACGTGACTGCAGATGCTCTACATGGAGGGACCCATGTAAATCCACAATCCAGCACCACGTCGGACAGGCATCTCGGTCAATGTCACCCTGGAAAGGCAAGGCAAAGAATAACAGGCCGCTAGTGCACCTCCCAAAGCCTTGGCACTTTGTGAGCTCCCAACCATGGACCCAGATCTGAGGGCGATGACGTGTGATTGAGAGAAATTACTGATCTGATAGTATGGGAGCTTCTATTATAAGTTACATTGGTATAAAAAGTAAATTACAAATGTATATACTTGAGTCTGCAGGGTGACATTTGTATCTGCCACCATCTGTATCTCTTTCTCTTTTTATTTTCTCTGCATCCCAAGTTGTTAGTGTTGCATATCTCTGAGAGATTTTGGGGAGGAATACGGACAAATCTCTATCTTATATTGAACATTTTTTATAGGCTCATGCACTTCTTCTGTAATTAAAAAAGAACAAGAAAGTTATATCTGACATTTCCCCCATATACACAAAAGAGTAGGTAAGAAAAATCTCAAAATATTTATTGAAAATTACATATTTTGCCAGTAAACATCTCTTATTATTGACTGTATTAAGAGAAACAATCTTTTGTGTTTTCTACATTTAAATTTAAAATTAGTTGTTCAAATAAGATATGTAAAGGAATATGTATGTACATGTGTATATTTAAATTCTTTTGTTGAACCTCCTTTTCATTGCCCCATTTCACAGCAACTAGAGTAACTGCTAACTCTGCTTATGGCTGCTAATGGTTGCGTGCAGTCTGATTTTTCTTCCTAAGATAGCACAGCAGAATCAATGGCAGTTTCAACTCTCTTGAAGTTGATGCAGTGTTGCAACGCCTAGCAAAATCATGTGATCTTTTAATCAATCACAGAAATAAATCTATTCAACTGCTGTCAGGAACCAAAGTCATGTCACATTCACCTTCCCCATTCTCTAGAATCAAAGGAAATGGAATCCTAATTAGACTCGCTGAGCCACACTATGCAGTCATCACTCCCAAAGGGCTTCAAAATTTGTCACTGTTCAAAGGACTTGTCTTGTAATAAAAGATTATAGGTTGGCATATTTGTATATGAATATGAAACTGATGGAGTATACCCTATGATCCTGGCTCACAAGTAGATGAGGCCAGAATATTGTTACATGAAACCGTAATTTCCAATCACTGCCACATAAACAGGCGTAGTTTTTCATGGATCCTGAAAAGACTTTGCAAGAATCTTGTGATTCATTTTCCTGGCTCTCATAAAATTTAATGAAATATTTCTATACAGAATATTCTCTTTTTACTCTTAAGTATCCTGAGGAATGAAGTTTCTTCAAAAATACAACTTATAGCCTCATGCTCCTCACTTCTAAGAAACTCTTCTACATAAAATGAACTGATTTAGTCCAGATAACAGGAAAGATGGGTGAACCAGTGAGTAGAGAATGATAAGTAATTGAAAAAGTAATTTTCCCTTGCCCTGTAGTGTGGTAGGAACATTACATAATAAAGAAGAATATAATGATGTCCTAATAATGATTTTAAGAATCTTTATTAAATGACTCACCCAAAGTTCAAGTGTATGTTAAAGCACTGGCCATGTTAAGTGTTTCTCAAAATCAGGTCCAAATAAGTCTTGGCCTCTGCAAATGAGCAGGTTTTTCCCCTCTCTCTCACTAGCTCTCTCTCTCTCTTCCATTTTCCCAGGATCTCAGTGCATTGAAAAGCACAGAGAGCAGCAGAAACATATAATTGACTAAATAAATGCAGCTCCGAGCCTTACACCTGTGGCCAAAGTCAAACAGAGTCAGCTTCACGAGCCTTCAGAATCCCCAAACTGGATAATTCTTAAATTCTTCCCAAAAATTTATTCTTTTCTTTCAAATTGCATTGGTTCATTATGATGTAGCACATAAAATCTACACTGAAAAGTATATTGGAGTTTTCTACCAGTTCAGGGGAATGGGAAAGGACTAGAAAACGTGAGTTGGAACACTAGCTCAACTCTGATTTTGGCTCCAGATAAGGAGAGTCAGAAGCCATCCAAATTCCTGCGCCCATATGGGCATGGTTAATTCAAGCTTGATTCTGGCTATCCTAAGTACCCCAGAACATATGTTGTAATTGTTGAGACAAAATAGTCATAGTGTCAAAGCAGAATTATATTGTATAGGAAAAATTTGGCAGCACGATTCTAAATTGTTCCCAACAAGAGTCAGACATACATCTGGACCAAGTTTCAGTTCCCTGAGGCAGGTACAAGGATCTGACAAATTCTGCAGCAGAAGCCAGGACACTTGGGTAGACTAGACAAACAAGTGGACTTCAAGAGCAAAGCTGTGGTTGTCTAGACGAAAGAGTGACCAAGCATCAGCTTGCGCACAAAAGACACTGTCATGATTAATCCAATCCCACCAGCAGGTCCCCTGAAAGTTAATGTTATATTCTCTACTTTGGACAAAGTTCACTCAGAAACTGGGCAAGAATAGACTTTAGGTTAAAGCTCAGGGTTAAAAATATGTCAGAGCTGAGAAAGTTGTGAGCATGAGTTATTTATATTAGCCACACATTTGGGTCTTCTCCTGCCCAATTCCTATACCAGGTGCATGAAGGATATATGACATAAATAAACCATAAGATTCCTTCTAGGAAGCATTTCATTTTGATCAGAGTTTGAGACCACATCAAGTGTTACTTTATGCCTAAATTGGAAGATGATTTTCAAAGCATATGCTACTTTATGTTTATAAATGGAAACTGGGTAAGATGTTTCCTTTGAAAGACATTCTTTGGGAATATGTTTAATCAAACTCTAGTGCTCAGAAAGATGGTGTACTTGGCAGGATTTCAAAATAAAGGTCACTCTGAGGACAGGACATGAAATTATATTATAGCAAGAAATTTTTAAGCAAGATACCAAGATGACAATGCTGATTAAAATGACTCGGGAACACAGGACTATGAAGTCACACAATGTTATACAATCAGGTCAGGACACTTGATAATACAATGTGCTTAAAGGCAGTGTCACCTAGAAGCAGATAACTCAGATATTATGATTCTATGCATATTTTCCCTTTATTATATAATATGAAACATAGCATTAAGAAGACATTTAACCAATGCAAGTATGTAGCATTTTCTTTATTGAAATGAATAATAAATAAGTGTTAGAAAGTATAAATTATGCCATATCTAGGTATTTACAATCTGGAAAACCCAAACCTAAGGTTCTTCTGCCAGGGTTCAGACATAAGCAGCATGGTTGTTCAATTCTAACAGAACTGATTTTGATTCTGGATGAAGGAGTGATCATCTCCGTGAAGTTTGCCTCTTCTCTTCCTGATTTGATGAACAAATCAGTCAACCTCAAGAAAGGTACTCTTCATGGCACCATATGTCTGTGTCTTGTAAGAACACCTCTACCATTCTGAAAGAAGCCCAGCCTGAAACAACACTTCTATTGGAAAACTTTTGTATGTTTTTTAGAAGGCATCAAATAGTAAACAACTGCAGGAAGTTGAAAAGATATTTTGGGATTTCAGTAACACTGACTAAAATCTCATATCCTCAGAGCAGGGCTGTGTTCTTTGAGGTTCTGCACAGATTATTAAACAAAATTCTGTAATTACAGACAGATTCTGTGTTTGCCCTCAAGTCCAAATTTTCATTTTGAGAAACAATGACATTTCTTATATTTGATTATTTAGTGTAGCAGAGACCAAATCTTGTATTTTATTAGAAACAAAGATTTATCCATTAACACCTTTTACCTTTTACCTTTTATAAAATAAAATCCTGTTAAATCCATGACAGTCTGTGCCTTGGGGATTCTTTTGTTTTAGATAAATAGGTGACTCTGAGCCAGTTTAATTTTCCTTTAGAAAGAGGGAGCTTAAAAAAAAAAGAAAGAAGGAAAGAGGGAGCTTAATGTAAGGACTAGCTTTTGAATTTAGAAAAAATCAGAGACGCTCCATGTGCACCTGATTCAGTAAAATAATCTCAAGGCCAATTCAAGTGTAACTTCTGGACAAACCAATTAGGAGTAGTCAATTTACAAGTGAGATCATAAACTTACAATATTTATGGCAAAGATGTAATTACAGATGGTTTTAGCACAATTTGGGAGGTGTGAGAATAGGGACTCATTCGAGTAAGAAGGGAGAAATCGGCCTTCTCACCGTGCTGCAGGAGTTGCTACTCCAGCAACTGCCCAAATCTTGTAACTCAAGGTAGACACTCTCCAAAGTTCTGAGCAGCCTTCTGCTTGCTCAAGCCAGAGAAGGGGCCACCTGCCAGTTGCTCATGCTTTCCTCTGAAAAAGGAGAGCCTAGAATAAAATCATGAGATACCTCAGTAGTCTATTCTAACTATCCCTCTAATTTGTGAATATCCTTGTAAAACCTCTGCTGTGTGTTCATCCAGGACAGAGAATTTACTCTCTTCCACAACAATTCACTTCATAGCTCCAATTATTACAGCTGCTTGTTAAGGTTTGAATTTTCTGTGGGGTGCTTCCTCTTCTCACTGTTCTGAGTTTTACTACTTCAGTTTGTATTAAACAATTGTGATCTTCCTTGTTGATGGCAACTTTTCAATGTGGAGAACAGCCATACAGTCACCCTTGAGGCTTTTTGTGTGTCTTCCCAATGTTAAACAGCTATTTTTACCATTTTTCGTCTTATACAGT
This sequence comes from Cuniculus paca, assembly GCA_004365215.1. Classification (NCBI taxonomy): domain Eukaryota; kingdom Metazoa; phylum Chordata; class Mammalia; order Rodentia; family Cuniculidae; genus Cuniculus; species Cuniculus paca. The sequence goes on from RJWT010041459.1 coordinate 11,130, forward strand.
GTTAGAATCTTGGCATTTAGTTTCTTTTGAATACATCTGAGTTTGTTTGCAACTTTTAAAAAATGTGATGTTAGGAGCACAGCCCATTCCAAAATAAACTGAAGAAACATAGGAAAGCTAAATCCTTGCTTCCCCCTTATTAAAGTCTATGACTCTTCCATCTATCTAGTTTTAAGTTCATTATTTTTAGAAACCTTAATATTCCATTGATTTTCTTTGGTCTTCTTTTTGGAGAACAATTCTATGTCTTTTTCATTTATGATCTGTTGATAAGCTGCACTTCTCCCATTCTACACTGTGCAGTTGTTTTAGTTTACGTAAAGAACCTTGTGCTTGATGAAGTTAAAAAAACTTTGAAAGTTAAATACATTGGATTGATAAAATGAGTTATGTACATAGTATGAGGCACTATGTGGTGTTTTGATACATGTATATAAGGTGTAATGATATAATTAGGGTAATCTGTATATCCATCGTCACAAATATTTTTCATTTCTTTGTGTTGTTAACATATAAAATCTGCTTCACTGTCTTGAAATATATTATTAAATGTTAACCAGAGCTATCCTATCCTTCTATAGAACATCAGAGGTTATTCTTCTATCCAAATACACCTAGTGCCATTAACCATTAACCATTCTGTATCCATCACCAGCCCCCTTCTTAGGCTCTGATCAACACTATTCTAACCTATTTCTACAAGATCTCATAGCTTTCAGAGAGCTTAAAAAGTTTCAGCAAGTTCTCACTTTTGTCCTCCTGTGACTGATTTATTCCACTTAACACAATGTTCACATTACCACAAATGTCAAAAATTCGTTATGTTATGGTCAGGTAATATTTCATTGCTTCTGTATACCATGCTTTCCTTATCTAGTCATTTGTCTGTAGACACCTCGGTCGATTCCATATCTTGGCTATTGTGAATAGTGCTGGAATAAACATGGGAGTGCACCTTGTTAAAATCAGACCATTATTCAAGTCTTTCAGTATCTTTTGATATCCAAATTTAATTAGTTAATATACCCCTTCAATATCACAGTTTCAACTTCAATAATGGAAATTTTTTAAAAAGTACCTTATAAGAGATTTGTGAAGACTAGGTAACCCAACATATGGAAATTGATTAGAATGGGACAAATAGCACTTTAGAAAGTACTACATATGTTAATTATTATAAATTTACAACCA
>RJWT010041460.1:0-12342 GCA_004365215.1 Cuniculus paca
TATCTCAGGGCAAAGTCCCTGGTTCAATCCCCAGTAGGCAATGAATAAATAGTTTCTGAAATTTGACCTTAACAGACTTCTAAATACTCTTTTATTTGGGTAAAAAAATATTTTGTTGTTGTTGGTATTGAACTCACGACCTTATGCTTGCCAGGCAGGCACTTACACCACTGAGCTAAATCCTTAGCCCTTATTTGGGTAAAATTTTGAGAGAAAATTTTCCCCTGACTCTTTGGCCAGTCATTTTAAAAACTTTAATTCCCTTGACCTACTAATATAATTTACAAGTTCAAAGTCTGGTTATTTTATTTTATTTTATTTTATTTTATTTTATTTTATTTATTTATTTATTTATTTTTGGTACCAGGGTTTTATTTATTTATTTATTTTTGGTACCAGGGTTCAAATTCACGACCTCGTGCTTGCCAGGTCTCAGGCCACTGAGATAAATCCCCAGCCCTTGTCTTTTTGAGAGAGGGTCTCACTATGCTGTTTAGGCTGGCCTTGAGCTCACAACGATCCTCCTGCCTCAGCCTCCTGAGTGCTGGGATTACAGGAGTGCGCCACCAGGCCCGGTGAGTCTGGTTATTTTATTAAATCTATGTACATACTATTTTTAACAAATGCATAAACAAACACAACCATCAGTAAGATTTAGATATCATGGAAGCAGAATTCCTTCCTCAACTCAGCTAGAACTGATACTAAAGAATCTAAATATGGAGTTATGATGAACACACATTTAGAAATACATACAGAAAGAGTTTGAATTCTAGGTGCCTTACAAATAATGGCTACTTCAATTAATGTAAGTAACAAAATGAGAATATACTAACTCGGGAATTAAATCCAATTACTCAAATTTTAAAGGGATATATTTGCTTTTATTTTTAAAGACATGGTCTTGCAATGTTCCCCTGGCTGGCCTCGACCTCCTTGGAATTAAAATGATCCTCTTGTCTCTGCCTCCTGAGTATTGAGACTAAAGGCATATGTAACTGCACTTGACTCATACATTCCCTTTGAAAACAAAAACACTTGTAATTCATCACTAAGTAGAAAGTAAGTGAGTTTCAACTAAGATACCATAAGCATTCTACTTAAAATGAGACCAAAAGTGCCTTACCATTTGCTTCATTTCTTTGTTTACGCAGCTCTTCAATTGTAACTAAAATAGAAGAAAAGACAGTGAATATATACTTTAAACATTTTTGTACATAAGTTTTATTTCAGGTTGAATGTTATTTCAAAAACATGAAAATATGAAAATTAAAATTTTTTATCATTAACAGTACAATCACTTAAAAACTTCTTTAGATCTTTATTAATCTATAACATTTTCTTCAGCTCTTTCCTTAACAATCCTACAGAATGAACAGGACTAGCCTCTACAGTACTATAACTTACCATAATCATTATAATGTACTTTACCAATTTCCTGGTGAAAGCTACATGCAAGATAAATTTTCCTTAACTAAAAAATAATAATTACATATATTTAGGAGTAAGAGCTTTATATCATGCATAATGATTTCAAATCAGGGTATTTCTACCTCCTTAGACATCTATCATTTCTTTGTGTTTAGTCTTCAAACACTAGAATTTAATCTTCCTATCTGATCTGGTACACATCTATCAAAAGTTCCTCACTGCTTCCCCTCTATGCTTTCTAGCTTCTAGTAATAATTACTATTCTATTCTCTTGAGATCAACATTTTTAGCTTTTGCATATGAAAGAACATGTGGCATTAGACAAATTCATTTTCAATAGAAAAAGTGAATAATTTATCCCTGTAATTTTTAGAGTTTTTTTTCTCTGAACACTCAAATACTCAAAAATTAAAACTGGTCGCAGGAAAGTTAATTCACTATCTGCCTCTTCTGCATTTTCTTCCACATTGCAGTACCACCTTCATGAATATACCCAAAAATCACTTCAGTCTGCCAAAGCTAGGAATTACTATGTACTCCTGCTTTCTGGATGGTCCGAAGCCTCTAGGTCTAGTTGATTCTATTTCAACTGTCACCTCTTTTTCAACTGCAACCTATCCCTCCCTACTGCCTCCCTGAAATCCAACAGCTTAAGTTAAGGTATCTTCTATTAACTTAATACACTCTCACCAGCAGCAAACCTGATGTTTGAATGCTCTTCAAACCTGAGTCACTTTAGAAGCCCAAAATCTTCAGGACAGCATATACTAAAGGCCTGTTGTACTCTACAATCCATCTATCACTCTAGTCTCTGTCATCTGCCCATACCTCTGGCTTAATCATTCTGAACAAACTAATTTTCTGAATGCATCAGTTTCACAGACACTGTGTTCCTCCCCTTCTTCATCCTTCAGTGTCCAGTTTAAACACTAGCTACCTCCTCTGTAAGGCTTACTGAGTCTCTCTTTAAGCTAAAAAGAACATTCCTTTTTATCACCACAGCTCACTCTTTATCCTTTCCCTCCTCTCCCTTGATCTATCTCTATTGAACTGCATATTCCTTTAAGTGTAGAATTATGCAGCAATAACCACCTTGAAATTCCATTAGTTCCATTTTCCAGATAAGTACACTAAGGCTCTAAATAATTAAATGACCTCTGCCTAAGGTCACAAAGCTAGTATAAGTAATGTGGACAGATTGGGACCAAAGTTCCTATGAGCTCAGTCTATCCTTTTTTTTTAATCCATTTTATTTCAAAGAGAAAAAAATAAACCAAAATTTCAAAACACAACAATCAGGGGACAACGATGCACAGTGCACTTGCATTCTTTTTAATACTGTAGGTCTCTTATTTTACCCCTTGTTTTAGTCTCAAAGCCTGACATACAGCAACAATGTTTAAGAAATGTCTACTGATTTAAAATCCATTTTTGACTAAAATCTCCTTGATGAAACAGGAGTGTATGGATACATCCTTAATAAGCCAAAATATGTTTTAGACCCTAAGCCAACATAACTAAATGAAATAGCACTAAGTAAGTATTCTCACTATATACCCATGTATATAGCAGCATAGTTCAGAATAGCTAAATCTTAGAAACAGCCGACATGCCCGCCAACAGAAAAATGTATAAAATATATTTATAGACAATGGAGTACTATTCTGCCATAATGAAAGACAAATTTGAGGCATTTTTAGGAAAATGGATGTACCTTAAGACTAATGTTAGCCAGGCCTGGTGGCACACACCTGTAATCCCAGGACTCAGGAGGTTGAGACAGGAAGATCGTTGTGAGTTCAAGACCAGCCTGAGCTACAAAGTGAGCTCAAGCCTGAATGGCATAGTGAGACCCTGTCTCAAAAAGACAAGGGCCAGGGATTTAGCTCAGTGGCAAAAGAGCCTGCCTGGCAAGCGTGAGGTCGTGAGTTCAATCCCCAGTGCCAGGGGGAAAAAAAAGAAAAAAAAGACTGTAATGTTAAGTGAAGTAAATCAGACACACAAGCTTTAACACCGCACAATATTCCTTGTATAAAAAAACTATAAACAAAGTATGAAATAAAAGAGGTAATGAGGGGGGAGAGAATTCTAAGTATGTTTCTGCTGTTGGTTTCTAGTTCCACTCCACTATTGTGAGAGTTCACTTTGCAGGGTTTTCCATTTCTTTGGATATGTTAAAGTCTTTACTGTTCCTATGAGCTCAGTCTATCCTTTTTTTTTTTAATCCATTTTATTTCAAAGAGAAAAAAATAAACCAAAATTTCAAAACACAACAATCAGGGGACAACGATGCACAGTGCACGTTGCCATCCCCAAATCAGTTACCCAGAGCGCAAAACACCTACATTCAATTGTCTGAACAGTGCGCTAGCACAAACCTTTCTCATTGAACTCAGAGGAATCAGTAGTATAACTCTCTGAAATATATATATATATATATATATATATATATATATATATATATATTGTTTCTTTCAGCTTTTCACACTAGTGAGACAATGATGTTTACACAGAGCATGGTCTATCCTGAATTTAAAAATATTTTCCAGAACCAGAAAACCTATGAAGGCTGAGAGTAGCTCAGTGATTACCTATGTTTAGGGGGGAGGAGGAACTGCGAGACGACTGCTAGTGGATGGGTATAGTATGTTGTGCTTTGGGATAATAAAAATGATCTAAATTTGATTGTGGTCATGATTCTATAATTCTGTCAACATGCTAAAATCTGAATCACACACTTTAAGTCTGTAAGTTGTACAATACACAAATCTTAATTCAATGAAGCTGTTATTTTAGTTGTTAAAAAAAAAAAGCATCCCCACTAGTCAGGAACTTTAGTACTTGATTATTAGTTTTTTCTTTTAAGCATTGCTTTTGGAGAGGTGTTGGGTTTTTTTTCAACCCACCTCAGATATGTCAGATAGGGTCTGCGGTAGTTAGATCTTGTGCTGATCACCTCTGGCTATTTACCTTAATGTTCACTGAAAGATTTTAATTTCCTGCATATGTCATGATGTGAAAGTGATGGAAAAGCACTAGATCTACCACACAACTATAAAAGTGAAATAAAACAGTGGTGGAAAGACTGAAAAGATAAATGCTATCACTCCTTGTAGATTATTTAACTTTACTCCTCCAAGGTCAAAGAAAATGATTATAAATATTTCTTTTTCTTTTTTTTTTAATCTTTTCTTTTTGGTGCTGGGGATCGAACTCATGACCCCGCACTTGCCAGGTAGGCACTTACACCACTGAGCTAAATCCCCCACCCTATAAATATTGATGGTGTATAAAAACTAACGTGCAGAAACCCCTTCCTGCCTACCTGCCTATCTACCTACCAAACTTGGTCATTATTTTTAGTTTTTTATAATGTGTCTTGAAATGGGTTTGTTTTTCCCATTCAGTTTGCCTCAGCTTCCTAAATTCTTCCTGAATACATCCTTTCCCAGACTAGGAAATTCGAGCCCCACACTCTCCCACACTGGGGCTTGAACCTAGGGGTGCCATTATATCTCTAGCCCTTTTTTAAATTTTGAAAGCATCCAGGCTGGGCCTTGAACTTGCAATTTTCCTGCCTCAGCCCGCAAGCAGTTGGGATTACAGTTGTACACTATTACACCGGTCCAAAGCTATTATTTCTTCAAGAATCTTTTCAATTGCATCCTCTTTTCTTCTTTCCTCCTGGCATACTGATGACACAAATGTCTCAACTTTTAAAAATAATCCCACAGATCAATGATGATCTCTTTGTTTTAGTTTTTCAGGTTACTCTCTATTGCTCAGACTGGGCATTTTCTATTTTCAATTGTGTTTTCAAGTGCATTGATTATTTCCCCTCTGCCATTTCCATTTTGCTGTTGAGCAGACTTTTTAAATTTGGCTATTGTAGTTTTCAGCTTTAAAATGTCTTCCATTTGTTGGTTGAGATTTCTAATTTTTTTCATGTTTTAATAACAAATTAATTCATTTTAAATGAATTCATAGCTGCTTTAAAATGTTTGTTAAATACTTCCGACACTGTGACGTCTTGTTCTGGAATCCATCTTTTTTTTTCATTCAAATTGAAGTGTTCTTAGTTCTTGGTATGGCAGGTATCTTAGTCCCTTCCTCCTCATGGAGACACAATACCTGACACTCACTACTTAACAGAGGAGAGGTTCATTTTGGCTGATGGTTTTAGAGACTGCAGCCCTCAGTTGGCGGGCTCCACAGCAGGAAGGGCATGGTGAAAGGGTCTAGTGGAGGAAAGCTGCTTGTGTCATAGTGGTCAGAAATGCAGAGACAAACGGAGAAGCCAGAGAGACAGATATTCCCTTCTGGGTCATACGTCAGCCTTTTCTGACCAGATTCCACCTCCTAACAGCACATTCAACTATAAACACATCAGTAGATTAATCCCATCATCTTCCAAAAGCCTTGCATGAGAGATGGAGGAGCATTCTAGATTGAAAAAATAACATTTGGTCCTTGGCATCCAAAAGACTCAAGTCCATCTCTTTATGCAGAATGCATTTAGTCTAAGTCACCAAAGTTTTAACAGTTTCATCACTGCTGAAAAGTACAAGTCCAAACTCTCCTCTAAGACTCAAAGCAAACCCTTACCTTAGCTATGAACCCCTGTAAAAATCTAAAAGAAAAAGAATGTTAAAGCGAGACATGACGGCACACGCCTGTAATCCCATCACTGGGAGGCTGAAGGAGGATCACTAATAGTTCCAGGCTAGCCTGGACTACACAGTTCAAGGCCAGCTTGAACTACAAACTGGGACCGTGTCTCAAAACCCAACCCAACCCAACCCAACCCAACCCTCTCCCTTCAAAAGAAAAAGAAAAAATTTATACACTTCCAATACACAAATGGCACAGGGTAAGCATTACTATTCCAAAAGGGAGAAATAGGGGAATAGAAAGAAACAGGACTAAAATCCTAGCAGGGCAAGCATTTACTCCTGGAGCTGTATCTAGCACCCAAGGGAAACTGGTAAGATCTGAACTCCCAGGTCTTGGGTGGTCTCTGTGGCACTGCTGGTGGTTGTAGCACTCATGGCTTTTAGCCATGGAGTAGAAATGTATTTTCATTACTTAAGTAAGCATGTAGGAATGGGATTGCTGGATCTAATGGTAAATCCATATTTACCTTTGCCAGGAGCAGTCAAATTATTTTCAGAAGTGGTTGTTTTGTTCTGTCCTTCCAGCTACAATGTATCAGTTACAGTTTTTCATATCCTCAGCAATACATGTAATTTGCCAATTTAAAGTTTTCTAACTATTCTAAAAAATGCATAGTGGTACCTCATTGTATTTTTGTTTTCCTAATGACTAACGATGTTGAGCACCTTAGCGTGGGCTTACAAGCTATCTGTTCTTGATTAAGTAGTTACATGTTCAAATCAGTTGGACCTTTTTAATTTTTTTTTTTGAGACAGGGTTTTGCTGCTATATATAGTCCATGTTGGTCTTAACTCACTTTATAGCCCAGGCTGGCCTCAAACTGGTGGGGATCTTCCTGCCTCAGTCTCCCAAGTGTTGGGATTATTGTTGTGTGCCATCATACCCAGTTTGTTGTTTGTCTTACTGAGTTATGAACTCTTTGTAAATTCTAAATAGGCCCACAGTTGGGTCATCACAGTAAATTTTTTCAAAGGAGTATTACAAAGGCCGCATAACACCCATGTTTTTTTTAGTAGTATTTCTACTGATGAATTATTTAATTTTATAAGTTTTATAAATGTGTACTTAGGCTGGGAATTTAGCTCAGTGGCATAAGTGCCTGCCTGGCAAGCGTGAGGTTGTGAGTTTGATCCCTGATACCAAAATAAATAAATAAATAAATGTGTACTTAACAGGAAAATAAAATATTAAATTTTTACTATGTACTGAGTTTTCAGAATAAACACAAATATTTTCAACAGGAACTCTTTACTTGCTTACAAAACCTAAAAAATAACAGCATAGAAATAACACAGGAATAAAGATTCCTATGTGAACTATAATGAAAATACAAACACAGCTCTACCACAGAAATAATCTTTGCTTCAATTACCACACCGAAGGCAGTCTTCACACTCGAAAACAGAACATTTCATACTTGACATCTTGCTGGTCTTCCTGTTTTCGCAGAAGGTTCTTGTGATGATTGCCCTGTCCCTTCACCAGTCTGCTCTAGAATTCTTTTGTGGACTTTTCTGGATAGACACATACTGTTCTTCCTCTGTTTTGATCATTATCAACTCCAAATCCAATCCTTTAAGAAAATTTCTCCATGATATTCAGTGCTTATTATTTTCTTTGTAAACTACGAAACTAGTTATGCCTGACATGTTCAGTGAAACACAACTATCCACTAACATTTTCTGTTTTGAATGACGTCACAGTTTCTGCAAAACTCAGTATCTACTCTGCCTTTTGTTTTATTGTAAAATGTGACCATTTCTGGCTTCATTTGTGTTGAGGATTCACTATCAATCTTATCACAATGGTCTACTACTCAATGTTTTGTTTGTTTTTCTCTCCAATGTCATGTCTTTCTAAAATCCAAACATTATACTATACATCTCTCCATTATGAACTTGCAGCACTCTTTTGTGTATCTTCACTTTATTCTTGTCAATAATTCCTATGGTAGTAAACTGGTGTTCTTTTAGCAAATGTAACATCAATTGGTAACTACTGAACCAAATGTTGAGTGTGACATTTTGGTTAGTTTTTGAAATAGGTGCAACAAGTCTGTTCCCAAGGTTATAGAGTTTATTACTGTACTAATAAAGACTGGCAGCTAGGTTCCAGGATAAATTTCTAAATTCAACGTGTAAAATGTCCTCACATCTAACAGGGCATATATTTTTATACCATATTTGGAAGTTTTAAAACTACACCAACCATGAAATGATTAAAGTTGTTTAACAAATATCATGCATTCAGACAATGTGTAAATTGTTTGATAGTTCAAAACAAAGCTTTCGGGCCAGGCATGGTGGCTCACGCTTGTAATCCCAGCACTCGGGAGGCTAAGACAGGCGGATCATTTTGAGTTCGAGACCAGCCTGGGCTACAGAGTGAGCTCAAGGCCAGCCTGAATGGCATAGTGAAACCCTGTCTCAAAAACACCAGGGTCACTAATCTAGCTCAGTGGCCTAAGCGCCTGCCTGGCAAGCGCAAGGTCGTGAGTTCAATCCCCGGTGCCGCAAAAAAAAACAAAAAAAAACAAAAAAAAAACAAAGCTTTCGACAAATGAACATCTATCTATAAGCCAAACTGTTGGATTTTTTTCTTTTTTGGCAGGTCTTTTTCTTCGTATTTTTTTATCATCAAAACATAGGCAATTCTGAAAGAAACCAAAACTCTTGAGTGTCATTATTGTTCTAAAAACCCCAACATCTTATCACATATCTCACTTCTCCATAAATCTTTTAGGCATATAGAACTTCAATTAGCAATGATCAAAAAAACCCAAAAAAACAAAAATCTACAGTCAGGCATATCATAGTCAGGATTCCAGACATTCAACACAAGAATAGAATCCTAAAAGCTGTTAGAGAAAAGAAACAAATCACTGATAGAGGAAAGCCCATCAGAATTACAGCTGATTTCTCAGCACAAATCTCTCAAGTCAAGGAAAGCTTGGAGTGAAGTACTCCAAGTTCTATACGAAACAACTTTCAACCAAGACTGATATAACTCCGCAAACCTATCTTTCAAAATTGATGGAGAAATAAGATACTTGCATGACAAAGAACATCTGAGGAAATTTATGATCACCAAACCAGCACTCCAAAATGTTCTAAAGGATATTCTAGAAAGAGATAGTAAGGATTACAGCTCCATGAACCCCAAATGAAGGACTCCATCAGGGAAAGGAAACAATGGGGTGGGGTGGGGGAGCCGACAACAGGAAAATAACATGGCAAGGATAAATCAATACATTTCCGTTATAACCATCAATATTAATATTCTCAATTCACCAATCGAAACACACAGACTGGAACAATGGGTCAAGAAGCAAGATCCAACAATAGACTGTATACAAGAAACACATTTAATTCAAAAAGAAATTCACAGACTGAAAGTCAAAGGATTGAAAACAATACTCTATGCAACAGGAGCCCAGAAAAAAGCAGGGGTAGTTATTCTATTAGCAGACAAAGTGAATTTCAAGCAAGACTGATTCAGAGAGACAAAGAAGGTCACTACAACCTCGTAAAAGGAACAATCCAAAAGGAAGAGATAACAATCATAAATATATATGCAACAAATACCAGTGCACCCAACTATATAAAACAATTACTAACAGACATGAAAAATCAAATAAGCCCTAATACAACTATATTGGGAAATTGCAATACCCTACTGTCACAAAAAGACAGATCGACTAGACAAAAAGCCAGTAATGAAATATTAGAACTAAGTCAAACTTTTGAACAAATGGACTTTGTAGATGTCTACAGAGTGCTCCACCGCAGAACATCAGAATACACATTCTTCTCAACTGCACACGGGACATTCTCCAAAAGAGACCATATCCTGGCTCATAGAACATGCTTAAGTAAATGCAAAGGAACTGAAATTATCCCATGCATACTATCAGACCACAGTGCAATGAAATTGGAAATCTATACCAAAGGAAACCACAAGAACTTCATAAACACATGGAGATTAAATAGCATCCTACTGAACAACCAATGGGCCACAGATAAAATTAAAGAAGAAATTAGACAGTTTTTACAGTTGAATGATAATGACAACAACATACTGGAACTTGTAGGACACAATGAAAGCAGTCTTATGAGGGAAATTTACAGCAGTAAATACCCATATCAGGAAAACAGAGCAAGCCCATATAAACAACTTAATGTTGAACCTCAAACTTCTAGGAAAAGAAGAGCAGGCTAAGGCAAAAGCTCCTAAAAGGGAGGAAATTATAAAGATCAGAGCAGAAATTAACACACTGGAGACTAAAAAAAAAAATACGAAAAATCATGAATCAGAGAGATGGTTCTTTGAAAGATTAAATAAAATTGACAAATCCTTAGCCAACCTCATCAATAAAAAGGAAAGACTCAAACCCACACTGTTAGGAATGAAAAAGGTGAAATCACAACAGACCCTGCAGAAATTCAGAAAATCACCTATACCTACTTTGAAAACTTGTATTTTAATAAGATGGAAAATACAGAAGAAATGGACAGATTCCTATATATGTATGAATTACCAAAGCTGAATCAAGAAGATACAAAAATCCTAAATAACCTAGTATCAATAAATGAAATTAAAGATGTAATTAACAATCTATCAACAAAGAAGAGCCCAGGCCCTGAGGGATTCACTGCTGAATTCTACAAGAAATTCAGAGAAGATCTAACACCACTACTTCTCAAACTCTTTAATGACATTAAAAGGGAAGCAAGACTTCCAAATTCATTCCTGGAAGCAAGCATTACTCTCATACCAAAACCAGAGAAGGTTCCAACTAAGAAAGAGAATTATGGGCCAATTTCCCTAATGAACATTGATGCAAAAATGATCAGTAAAATACTGGCAAACAAACTGCAGCAAATCGTCAGTTAGATTGTACAATGTGATCAAGTGGGATTCATCCCAGGGATGCAGGGATGGTTCAACATATGTAAATCCATAAATATAATACACCATATTAACAGAGCCAAGGCAAAAATTGTATGATCATCTCAATAGATGCAGAAAAAGCTTTTGACAAAGTTCAGCATCCACTCACGATAAAAACCTACAGAAAATTGGAATAGATGATTTTTATCTCAATCTGATAAATGCCATCTATGACAAACCAACAGCAAACATCATACTAAATGGACAAAATCCAGAAAAAAGCTTTCACCCGAAAATCAGGAACAAGACAATGATGTCCACTGTTCTCCACTCTATTCAACACAGTCCTGGAAACTTTAGCTAGAACAAGTAGACTAGAGAAAGAAATAAAAGGAATAAAGATAGGAAAGGAAGAAGTTAAACTATCGTTATTTGCAGATGACACGATACTCTACTTAGAAGAACCCAATTACTTCACCAAAAGACTACTAGATTTAATAAGCAATTTCAGTAACATAGCTGGTTACAAAGTCAACTCTCAAAAATCAATAGCTTTCTTGTACACAAACTCACTGAGAGACAAATTTGGGAAACAACACCTTTGAGAATGGTATTCAAAAAAAAATGAAAATACATAGGAATCGATCTAGTAATATAAAAGCCCTCTACATTGAAAACTATAGTACTCTAAAAAAGGAGATTGAAGAGGATATTAGAAAATGGAGAGATGTCCTGTGCTCTTGGGTAGGAAGAACCAATACAGTGAAAATGGTCATACTTCCAAAACAGTTATACAGATTCAATGAAATACCAATCAAAATTCCAACAGTGTATCTTACAGAATTAGAGAAAACAATCCAAAAATTTATCTGGAATCCAAAGAGACCTAGAATACCAAAGGCAATCCTGGGGAAGAAAGACAAGACAGGGGGTGTCACAATCCCTGACTTGAAATTATAGTATATAGCTACTGTGATAAAAACAGCGTAATACTGGCCAAAACCCGCCCCCAAAAACCAAAAAACAGAAAACAAAAAAATACCTGAAGATCAGTGGAACAGATTAGAAAATGCAGAAACAACTCCAGACACATTAAGCCACCTTATCTTTGACAAAGGTGCCAAACACATTCACTGGAAGAAACACAGCCTCTTTAATAAATGCTGCTAGAAAAACTGGCTCTACACATGCCAAAGATTAAAATTGGACCCATATCTTTCACCATGCACCAAGCTAAAATCACAATGGATCAAAGATCTTAATATTAAAACAGAAACATTAAATCTGGTGAAAGATAGAATAGGTAAAACTCTTGAAGACATTGGTGTAGGCAAAGACTTTATGAAC
>RJWT010041461.1:0-12328 GCA_004365215.1 Cuniculus paca
GGATAACTGTGGGAAGGGCAGTCAAGTGGTGAAAGTACCTTGTTTCCTGGGTACTGGCCATTGCCAGAAAACCTGATAGGAAGTAACTAACTTTGATCCCAAAGATGATGATTTATCTACTTTTTGATTCAACAAAGGCCACACACCCTGCTGAAACAGGCTGGGAGTAAATTGAGAACTATGGACTTAACTGCTCTGCATCACTAATGAGTGCTAAAGGAATGGCTACTCTTTCGAATCTTTTTTACTTTTAATCTGGCCAGTGAAAACTCCCTCTACGCACCCCATTAATTTGAACATTTGAGCAAAAGTGCACAAGCAAGGGAGAAGGGCTTTGTTCTTCGTCCTTTCCCCTCAAGCCTGACTGACTGCTTCTACTTAGAGACAGGGAAGGCTAACTGCGCGCCACGGTGTGAACACCACTGAGAGCCAATGGCTGGTGGCCTAGGGAGGCATCTCTTGACCTTGTGAAAAGTTCGGACTCCTCAGCAGGTGCTCTGCCAGGGCTGCCTGAGATGGAGGTGACATTTTATACCCAATTTATTCTCCATAATGTTATTACTTATAGGATAAACTCAATGCATTGCGTGCCCTGTCCCTCTGTTATGGGAGACTTGAGGAACAGTGTATTAGTTTACTAGTGCCACAAGGAGATGGTTTGAATGATAGAATTTTTTTGTCTTAGTTCTGAACCAGAAGTCCAAAGTCAAGGTGTGGGAAGGGTTGGCTCCTTCCATTTCATGGCTCTGTTTCTGGTGATTTACCAGTGCTGCTTGGCTTTTGTCATATTCTCTTCATCTTGACATGGTGATCTCCCCATGAGGGTCTCTGTTCAAACATTTTCTTTCTACAAGGACTCCCTTTTAATGGATAAAGGCCATGTCAAACTCCAGTAGACTTCATGTTTACTAGTAACATCCTCGATAACCCTATCTCCAAATAAAACGTATACTGAAAGTTAGGGCTTCACTATGTGAATTTCAGGAAAGATGAAATCTAACTTACACCAGATGGTGAATGAAGCTCTAGATCTACCAAGCAGATAGATCTGGCCCGTTCAACGTGCCCAGAGCAGTGCTTCACAAACTGCAATGTGCACATGACTTACCTGAGAGTTTAGCTACAGTGAAGACTTTTATTCAGTTGGTCTAGAAAAGGAATGAGATTCTGTATTTCTGGCCAGCTCCTAGAGATGCTGCTGTGGCTACTTGAGTAGCAAGGTCCCAGAAGAATTTGTTGACAGTTTAATTTTGTGTTTCTCATATCTTCTGTGCTTCTACTCAAGGGTCTTCAGATTGCCACCTCCATACCTGGAACCATGTTTCAAAAGTAGCCACAGTTCAAGGGATAAAAATGCTGAGACTAACACAATTCAGGGCTTCTACAACTACCCATGTCTGGGGGGCAGGGGGTGAGCTATATGGTGTGTGGTGCAGAAGTCTTTCCCTGGCTGTGTCCATTGCACTGGGCTCATCCATGTTATTTTTCAGTCTTTCAGAGCTGTAGTCTCAGAATAGCCATGGTGGTCTCTGTGTGGTTTAATTCTCCTGAGGTCTCACTCATTAAGCCTACTTGAGAATGGACTATGTTCCTTAAAGCACTTCAATAAATTAATACCTAGACTGGAGGAAAAATATTTGTAGCCCATGTTACAAACCAAGTATTAGCATGCAGAACATACAAAGAAACTCTCCAAATCAAACTACTCAACGTAAAAATGGCCGAAGGTTATGAAGAGAGAATTCACCTAAAAGGAAACCTCAAGGGCCAATAAATATGTGAAAATATTTTTGCTCCCATTCATAATTAGGAAAATTTGAATTAAAACATCAAAGCAAGGCCATTTCTCTTTTTAGAGGAATGATCTTTGAGCACGTTAATTGATGGTAAAAGTGGGAAGAAGTGGTACTCTGGTTCACGGACAGAAATATAAATCAGAGGCCGATTTGGCATTACTGCTACATCAAACATGCACAATTCCTACATCTGTGGGTTTCCATTTCTTGATTTCTACCCCATAGAAACACTTACATGGTCACATAAAGAAGTGTGTCTAGGGACATTAGTGGAAAAGTTCTTTATTAATAATGGCAAAAATTCTTGACAATCTATATATGGATCAGTAGGGAAATAAACTATGATGTAGACATACCACACTGTTATAAAAACGAATAAGCAGAGAACATTTCTTGGCCACTTAAAACATAACAGACTCTTAAGAGCTTTTCACATATTAGCTCTCTAACGTGCATAAGAACTCTCTGATGTAGGTACCATTTGTATAACTATTTTAGAAATGCAGACACTGAGGTACAGAAATTTGCTTTACTTGCTCAAGGTCACACAGCTGGACAGAGACAATATGTGAATTCACATCATCTAGCTGGACAGGATGCATATACTCTTAATCATTTCAAGGTACCATGTCTAGACCACCAGGATGGGGTGATTTCTATGTCCTGGTCTGCAAAGGTCTCTTAAAAAGTATTAATAAATGAAAAGTGCTGGTTGCAGAATGAGTCATATGATTCAACACCATTTATGTGAGACAGCTTTAAGAACAATATTTTGGGGGGACTCATATGTGCATGTAAACACAGTGAAGAGTGTCACAGCACACATTTCACTTGTGCTGTCCTGAAGACAGGGAAGGGAGTGGCTCTGGAGACTGTAGGGGTGGAAGAAATTTTTACATTTATTTGCAGCAAGTGTTTCTTTTTAAAAGGATTATATACTAATACATTATTTTGTGATGAAAATTAATTTTAAAAGATTAATTTATGATGTCAGTTCTTAGTCCTTCCTTAACTCGGCTCTGCTTCCCCAGACCAACTGTTCTACACAGGTGTCTATCGCATTCCCTTTTGTCCTGCATAGGCAACCCTTCCCTTCCTACTCAACCTGACTCATGCACAGAGCCGTTCCCTAAGCATCTTACCTTTCCTTTCTCACCCCCATCATCATCACTATTTGTTTCTCTTTCATCAAGGTGTTATTTATTAACCCCATGTGGGCTGTTTATGAACGTCCCTGTTTTAATTGAGAAGGATATACAAACTTTAATTTGAGAGAGACTGGGAATCTGACAGCCACAGTATCGTTTCAAGTGGCTGATGGCTGGAGAAAGGGAAGATTTCAGGAGATTCCTGCATTCTTGGAATCTTTTCCTGAGTCTAACAAAATCCTCAATTGCCCTGAAAAGTCAAAATGATTTTTGCATGTTAAGTTTATCCTATTTCATTGCCTTGTCCTCCCAGTTCCCTCTACCTGTGCCCAAACCATTCCCATAACCAAATGAACAGAGACTTGTAAGAATAAATGGAATTTATGATGAGTTTTATTTATTGAGTGTGCAGATGTACTAAGTAATGCCTAGAGCAGATAGACAGCAGATTTAAATAGTCATTTTTCATTTTTAGGCTCAAGCCAGATGGCCAGTTCTACTTGCTATTGCATCTAGCACATTCTGATTGGCTGACCTGAAAAAGGACATGTTTGCAGCATATCCCAGCCCTGTCCTCTCCTCCTCCACACTCACATCAAAGTCACACAACAAACCATTTTCCCCACCAAAGGCGTACTCACTCTACAAGACTTAAATTTCAGGGATTCTTTTCTGTTTGACCTTTAGAATATATTGAAGATAAAAATGATATTAGATCCTGTGTAATTCCAATAAACACAGCATTATTTTATGCCGCTTATGTAGGTGTTATAAGGTAGGACTGTGTATCTAAAGACAAGAGTGAAAACAATGAAACTTCTAGAAGAAAATATAAAAGTAAATGTTTGTTGTCTTAGGTTGGGCAAAAAGTTCTTGGCTACTACAACAAGAGATAATCATTAAAGCAGAAAACTGATAAACTGTGCTTTATCAAATTTGTAAGCTTTTATGTTTCAAAAGACACCACTAAGATAATGAAAAGATCAACCACACACTGGGAGAAAATATTTGCAAATCATATATTTAATAAAGAGTTTTATGCAGAATATATGAAGAAGTATATCTTACAAGACAAATGACCCAATTATATAATGAGCAAACAATGTGATAGACATTTCATCAAAAAGAAACACAAACAGCTAATAAGTACATAAAATGCTCGATATTATTAATCATTAAAGAACACAAATTAAAACCATAATGAAATGACACTACACACTCAAGAGAGTGGCCCTAAGAAAAAAAGATCAGCATCACCAAATGTGGGAAGGATGTATGTAGAGAAACCAGAGTCTTCATGCACTGCTGGTGGAAATGCAATGATGTATAGCTACTTTGGAAGTGGTATAGCAGTCCCTTAAAAATTAAACTTTCCATACAACCTATCAGTTCTACTCCTAGGAATCTGTGCAAGAGAAAATGTATGTCCACATAAAGACAAGCACACAAATATTCCTAGTACAATTACTTATAATGAACAAAAACTAACAACCTAATATGACACCAACCTGCCAGTGGATAACAAACACAGTATAGCTGTACAGTGGGATGTTATTAAACAATAAGAAATGGAATAATGATCATTGCTATATAAGATAGTGGGCGTATAAGATAGTAGGCATCAAAAGACATGCTAAGTGAAAGAAATCAGGTGCAAAGGCACATGTTCTATGATCCCATTTATATGAAATGCCTAAAAGAGGCAAAGTGATAATGATAGAAGGTAGATCGGTGGTTGTCTATAGCTAGGAGCAGGAGTGGGAGTTAATTGGAAATGGACATGAGGGGACTTTTTGGGGTGATGAAAACACTGCAACCCTCTATACATTTACTAAAAATAAGTGAATTATATACTTATAACTAGTGAATTTCATTCTGTGCAACAAAACATTTCAATAATGCTAAAAGAAAACTAGTAGTGTATTTTCACATGCTTGTCTGAGTGAGGTCATTTGGTCTGTCACTCTGGTACTAGCTAAATTATTCACTAGCCACATTAACTAAGACCTTTTTTTTGGGGGGGGAGTTAATTATTCACTCCAGGGAATGACCAATATTCTGTTTCATTTTAAAGATATAGCACTAAAATAGTAAAGGGCAAAGCAGATAACAAAGATGCCATTCTATCATACAGTGGTTACAATTCTGAGAAAATTCAACTTGCAAAAATAACTGCCAACCTATTAATTACTTAAAGAGGTTCTGATAAGTGCTGCTGACATTTTATACACAAATATTCCCTCCTCTTCACCCATAGCTGAAAATCTTCTTTCAGATTAATTTGGCCATTTTATAGCCTTATCATTGAGAATAGTGGCCCAGCAAGCTGATTGGAGAAGTCAATGTGGACTCTGGAGTGAACCAGAAGTCATAGATTCAGGCTACAACTCTAACCACTTAATGAATACGTGACAATGTTTTGGAATTTATAAATTACTCCATGCATACTGACTGATGTGTTAGTCAGCTTCCCGTTATTGTAATAAATGCCCAAGATAATCAGCTTATAAAGAGAAAAGGTTTATTTTGGCTCATCATTCCAGTTCATGATCCATTGACCTATGGCAGGACAGTACATCATGGTAGAAGTCTGTGTGGAGCAAACCTGCCCACCTCATGACCATGAGGCATAAAAGCAAAAGAAGAGGGGGCAGAGGACCCACTATCCTTTTCAATGGCACACCCCCAATGACCTGAAGGCCCACTAAGCCCTATCTTCTAAGGGCTCCAAGACCTCCCAGTACTGTCATGCAGAGGTCCAAATGTTTACCACATGGACTTTGGGCAACACTTAAGATTCAAACCATACCAGTAAGCATTATTATAACCCAATCATTGCTATGTTCAGAATGATAAAAATGGTGCTAGCTTTAAAATCAGGGAGTTTGTGTAAATTTTGCCAAAAGGAATCCATGTTTACTGCAATTTTAAATCAAGCTCATTGTCATCTTCTTTAAATTTTTAACTTGCCCATTTGTTTAAAGATCTCTCTTGAATCGTTGAGGGTTAAATTCATCCCCAGTCCTGCTTCTTTGCCTTTACATATTTTCCCTAGGTACTGTCCTTTGCTCCATTTCAATGGTGATCACTCCAATGCATGTTATCTGCACCTGAGCTTGTGATAGAAAGGTTTTGTCTTGCTCCTCATTGCATTATCCTTCATATTACATCCTGGATCTATCACTTTTGCAGTCTAAAATATGCAGCGACTCACTACAACCTCGTTTTACTATTACCCATTGAAGTATCAGATACGTTCTGCATCTTGTCTCATATAACAGGTTCCAGTATCTCGCACCCCAGCCAGGATTTCTTTCTCCACTCAGATCACCCTCTTTATGGCCCACTCAGTTTTACTTCCAGCTTAGCTTACATCAGACCCCCATTTTATTTCTGAATCTTTCCTTAAAGGATCATCTCAAGATTCAGTTTATAAATGCCAACGTAGGAGAATAGGTGTTCTCTGCGCTACTAAATCTGTCCATTTTCTTAGACACCCAATGCTCTTTGATTCTGAGTTTCTGCTGAGGCTTCCCCAATGTGGGCTTCAAATTTAACCCCTCTTTATCAGTCTAAGCATACTCACATTTCCTTTCTTCAGACCTTAGATACTTTTAGGAACTGGTGCATTAATTTATACTATGAAGAAACATGTTCACACATTTGAACCTGACACATAGCAGTTGCCCAGTGATGACTAACAATATAGAATGTCATGGACGCAGGAAGGGACACATGGAGGAGGTGAGGGGCATATAAAGGAGCATCATCCCAAGTCCTTGACCTCACGGTTCGTAAGCTCCTATTCACCATCTGTTGAAATAGTTCCTCGCCCCTCTGTGATCTTTGTCTTGATTCTTTCTGGTAGTGTTCCTGGAAACATTCAAGTTTAGGAGTCACGGATACCTGACACTTGCTAATACAAATCTGGCTCTGCTAATACTATGTGTCTTTAGATAAGTCGCTCGAACTTTCTGGCCTCATTTTTGCTATGTATACATTGAGGATTATAATACTTAGCTTAGGGTCAGATGAAATAAGATATACAAAGTACCAGGCACAAGCAACTATTATATAGGAAGAGGTGAAAGCACAGGTAGTTTATTATCTTTTGAAGCTGTATTCTTGAGTTATTGCATGAATCCATGCTGCGTTTCTTCAGACTTTTCTCAAGGACAATGACTTAACTAATCATTCCTTGTTTTCAAAATAACAGTGACTTTCTTTTTGTGTATTTTTTTTTTATTTCTCTGTCATTCCATAAAGAATGTGATATGGTCTTTATCTCTAAACGAGACATTTTTAAAAAAAATCAACCTCAAATTTACTTTTAGCCCTTAAGTAGTATAAATCTATATACAAAGTCAAAGCTCAAGAGGTCTTTTACCCAAGGTATACTGCTGCCTGGCTTTATTATAATCCAAGAGATCTCCAGTAACACAATAAATCAACATATAGACTTTTATGAGGTCAGAGTGCTTTCTAAATGCATTCTTGTTGCAATCAAAACCCTTTCTTTTGTGGCTAAGTAGTTAATCTTTTCAAATATTTGAGTAGTTTAGCAACTACTCTTTTTCTGTGACATTTTTTTCTAAGTAGGTTTCATACTGTAGCCAATATATAACCTGAGACTTTAAGACTAAAAAAAAAAATTCATGTTGACTAATCAAAAACTGTATAATATGATGATTTGATAGTTAAGGGTATAATTTTAGTCTTGGTTTGAATCTCAGCTTTTACTCTCTTGAAACGTTTAACTTCTCTCAGCTTTAATTTCCTCATCAGGAAATTGTATGATACTTATACATTCAAATAAATTCAAATAATTAATATAAAGTGCTTAGCACAATGTTTGGCACATAGTGAGTCTTAGTTGTTATTCTATTCATAAAGTTACAATTTCAGTAGCTAAATACCCTATACATACTTTAAATACATCTTCCTCAGAGACCTGGGGCTTTCTAGATCCCAGAAGCCCCGAAGAGAACACAGATCACATAAAGCCAGCATTGTCCTGATTCCTTGTCTACTCAAATGCTCTGAAGACCCTTGTATTTTTTGAGACAAGGTCTTGGTATGTTCCAAGCTGGTTTTGAACTCACTATAAAGCCCAGGCTGGCCTCATAATCCATCTGAGTGCTGATAGTACAGGCAAGTGTGCCACCATACCTGGTTATTTTTTTATTACTATTTTTTTCTAAATTATTGTAAATGCATATAAAATTTATCATCTTAACCATTCTGAATGTGTACTCCAGTGGTGTTAAATACAATCACATTGCTGTGCACTCAATCTTCAGAACTCTGTAAGTCTTACAAAATTGAAACTTTACATCTGTTAAACAAGAACTTCCTATCCCCCCACAAAGTTCTGACAAACACCATTCTACTTTTGTCTATATGAATGTAATACTCTGGTTATGTTAGATAACTCAAATCATATAGTATTATCTATGTTGTAGCATGAGTCAGTCTCTTTCCTTTCTAAGCTTGAGTACTCTTGCGTTGTCTGTACGTATAGACCACCTTTTGTTTAACTGTGCATCTATGGATGTATGCCTAAGATTGCTTCCACTTTGTGACTATTGTGAATAGCGTCACTGTGGACATGGATACACAAATATCTCTTCAAGACCCTGTTTTCAAGTCTTTTGAGCATATCCCTGCAAGTGGAATCGCTGCATTATATGGTATTTCCATTTTTAAGTTTTAAGGAGCTAGTGTCCTGTTTTCCCTAGGATGAGTCACCCTTGTAAGTTTCTCTCCCAATTTCCAAGGATCTCCAGAGCTGTGTTACAGAGTGTCACAGCTGTCTCATCTCCTTGCTCTGCTCACAAGGAGATAGTACCTGCTCTATAGCTAATGCAGGCCAGATTTTTTCCCTATCCTTAACTGACCTTGACGTCTGCCACAGTTTATACTCCATGGGCTGGTATTGTCTGTGCCTTGGGTGCTATCCCTTGTCACAGCCAAAGCTGTTCTAATAGTCATGGTTTATTGAAGGATCACTGTGTCAGGGAGTAGGCTATATACTGTGCTCCATTATTTTATTTAATCTCCAACTCCCCAGTTGTGGAGTTGGCATGAATACTGGTACATTAGACCAGTGTGATTCTTACACAGTGTGACTCAAGGTGTGTGTATGTGGGGGATTAAAAATTCCAGCTCCTAGGACAGGTCTCACTCTAATCAATAGGAGTCTTTGGGAAGTTTTTTAAAGAAGATCCCCAGCTAATTCCAGTGTACCTCCGAATTAGAGTAACAGGGCTTTGGGCCTTGTTCAGAGTTGATCCAGCAGTGTTGAGCTTCCTGAGAATTCCTTAAAAATGCAGTCTTGGACCTCACTCTAAATTTGCTGAGTCAGAATCCGAGTCTTAACAGGAAAGCTCTCAGGATTCAAATTCACATTAAAGTTTGAGAAGCACTGCCTTAGAGCACAGAACATTTAACTCAGACAAATAAATCCAGGAGAGCAATAAAACCTTCACCTGAGGGTCTCTACTGAATCCCAGTCATTAACTAATTCATCTTTCTAACGGGACACCACATCTATTTTAGACATAAGAAAGACATTTGCAATTTTTAATTATTTGATTGCTCCTCATTGTTGAGTGTCCTAACTTGCAGACCAAAGTGTTATGACTCCTTAAATCATTCCTTTCCTTATAATCCCTAAATCAGTTTCTAAAGCGAAAATCAATTACAGTGAGCAACCAGATGAAGACATACCTATACAGAGGAAAAAAAATTGTTTTTATCCCTACGGCAAGTTCTTGCTTATTGGCTCTTCTATGTACCCAATAACAATCCCAAATATTTCCTGTCAGATTGTGGACTCACTTCTGCTTGTAGAGTCCTTCAGCAGCAACTTCTCCCAAGAATTCAGCACCTCACGTGCACGTCGGTCCTGTTTCCTTAGCACTCTCCTAACCTTTCCAGCTTTATATTTAAACAACAAATTGACATTCAACTTTGCCAAACCCACAAATATTTGCGCAATGAGGCGGCAAGCTTTGTAGTTAGAAGGGGAAGAGAATTCCTTCACATTTTGTGGCGGCAAGACTTTTTTTTTTCTTCTCAATTAGATTAAGTCAGATTAACAATAGCAGATAAATAGGCAACTGTCAAGGCATTCAGCAATACATTGAAGGATTCTATTTAAGGGACTGATCATTCAACAGCTTTGATATGTGGAAGTTCTCCATTGCTCCCAGGGAGTTAGGGCCCATAGAGAAATTCATCAGAAAGTCATTAGAACGAGAGGTTTTTACTGGATTTTGGAAAATTAACAATTAAGGAATATGCCCTAGATGAAATCCAAAGCCCTAGAGGATAAGCAAGGTGAAGGCTTTCTGACCCCAAACCCTATTAAACTCCTTTATATCCAGGAGTATTGTGAGCTAATCTTCTGTAAATGATCTATGTAGCACCGCTATTCATGGCTGCATCCTGACCAGGCCACAGCCTCTGGTTTCTGGTTCCCGAGGGCAGTCACAATGCAGAAACAGGCCAGGCTTGAATGGAAGCCAGGCCCCATGCCTGGAGCAGATACGTTGTGTGCCAACAGCTTCCTATTCTTATTCTAACTGTAGCTGTTCCTTTCTTCTTTCTTTCTGAAGGGGTGGAGTGTATTATCCTTAAAATGAATGTCTCTATCTCAGAATAAGGATTCCTGAGCAAACCTCACTTCTGAAGCAACAGCTAAGAAGGAGGGCGAAGTGGAGTAGAGCTTTGAGTGGAGGAGAGATAGAATATACTACTGTTAACTTTTCTCTTAGAGCCAAAGCAGCCAGCATGCAGAGTTGCCTTCAGAGGCCTCTGATATGTCCTTTCCTGGGGCCAGAGGCAAAGGTACCATGTGAGAACATATGGAAAGGAAAAGAGAAAAAGCTACCATCAAAAACCAGAACTTTGAGATATGAATGCAGGTCAGCCATGCCAGTTCTTCTGGAAAATCAATAGACCTGCAAATTCTGCAGAAGGAGCGTGTTCAGCTTGCTGTGGGTTGCCAGAATGAGCACAGTTATGACACTTTTAGTCTTCACCAGTCTCTCAGGATCTCCTCAGTACCAACAGAGTGACATGGATGTTTCCTGCAGACAGAAAAATTGTTCATATTCCCCCATGGGCAGCTGTTAGGAATCTAACTGGTGTTTTCCAGGCTTAGCAAAGTTCCCTCCATTTCTTTGGTAAGAAAAACCATTACATGGAGGTTGTTTTTTGTTTTTGTTTTTGTTTTTGTTTTGTTTTTAATTTCTTATAACAGTCCAACAGGGACTTGCATGAAAATAATGCTTTGGGTTTTCTTCATGCCCCTTAAATATTGCAGGATTCATAACAAGGGAATTTGAGGACAGCAGAGTAGTTCTCCTGCTGTGTTTGAAATCAGCCTTCCCTTTCTCACCAGTAAGCTGGCCACACTGTTAAGTAGCCATGCCATTTATCTGAAGGTTTTTTTCTCTCAGGGACCTGTGTCTCAGATGGTTCCTCGCAGTTCTTCCAGGAAGCTCTCCTATCTTCTGAGACAGCAGCAACAAGCAGTCCATACCACAAGCCACTCGGAATGTTTAGCCTGTTTTCTCTACCAGGGCTCAGCTGTGACTCCCATGGGTATTCAGTGTAGAGACCACCGAATTCAATGGACTGGGCCACAACAGGCCTTCCTGCATGCCTAGAAAAGATTACACAGGTACTCGCCAGGGTAGAAAGGCAATACTATCAGTAAAAAAAGTGATAGCCACCTTGAGAGTCCACATCACATGCTAGAAAGATTACAAGTGTTTTTATGCATTAGTTATATGATATATTTAAACCTCATAGAAAATAAATGGTTATCATCATCATCATGATCATCATTATTTCAACCTGAGGTACAGAGAAGTTTTTAACAATTTGCTCAAGATCTCACAGCAAGTAAGTGACAAAGCCAGAATTTGAAACTAGGTACTTAAGTACCGGGCCCTCATTTTAAGGACTATGTAATTCTGAGGAGAATCAATCTTGCTATATCAGATAACTGATCCAGTTAGACCTGAGTCCATCAACTCTTAAAAAATAGAGATGCCCTGCCTCTCCTGAGGGATTCTTAACTGAAGGGCAAAGCACTGCCTGTAAGGGGGTCTCTCAGTGTGGGACAGATGCTGGTCTCTCAGTGTGGGACAGATGCTGAGTTTCATCCCTTAGCATCTACCATGTTACATGTATATGGCAGAAACCATATTCAGTGTTTTCAAATGCAGAAATATTCTTCCAGTGGGGAATACATCTCTCCTTCAGGATCTTTAGCCTTTGGGAGAATTCTTCCTTAGGTCACCAAAGGGGATTAGAAAGCAGTGGATATACCTTTAATATATATATATATATATATATATATATATATATATA
>RJWT010041462.1:0-12312 GCA_004365215.1 Cuniculus paca
CCTCTCTCCTCCCCTTCCCTTTTGCCTTCTTCAATCTTCCTCTTCTACCCCTCCTCTCTTTCCTCTTTAAAGAAGTTCCATAGGAAGGAGGCAGTGGTCCGTTTGCTAAACTTTGTGTACCCATGGGCACCTTTGCCACAGGTTAACACATAGTCACCTGGCTCACAGTGGATTCCTGATAGATGTTGACTTTGACTGTCTTCTGAGGCCCATGAAAGCCACAAGTTGTTTCTATGGGCATAGTTAAGGATCAGTGGTCACAGGAAGTTCAGCCACACATACCTGCTCTTGCGAGGTGAAGGAAGAGAGAAGACATCAGATTTTGTTTTCATGGTATGGCAAGAGCAGAGAATCCTGTTGTACCTCACTGAAGTGTGATGTTACCTTGGCTTCCTGGTCACAGGTGGAGGACAGGTGCTCACCTGCCTCTTCCCTCACCTGAGCTAACAAGCCCTAGTAGCTTGCAGGTGAGGGGCAAATGAGGAGGCTAAGGTCACTCTGTGACCACCACAGTACACCTTCTTTGCCTCCTGAAACACCTGTCCCCTTTGAAGAAGTAAGCACCAAGCCATCAGTACAGGCATCTTTCTTGCAGTGGCAAGACCCAAGAGGTAGCTGCGGGTATCCTGAACATCCTTTGTGATTTTGCCTATGACGAGTGTGCCCAACAGAGGACACTGACTTCTGGAACCAGTTTTTCAAGCAGTGGTGGTCTGGAAACATCCTGGGTACCTCAAGTGTGGGGGTTTCCCCACAGTTCTGCTCTCAGCTTGGAGCAGGAAGTCGGGACTAGGGCAGGAGTGAGCTCTGCATCCCTGCTGGTGAAAAGTAGCAACCCCAAGGTGATGCTTCTTTGTATCCCCCACCCTCTTCACACAGGGAAGTTGATTCCCTCCATACACCGCCAGACTCAGTACCAGAATCATCATGGTTGGGCTTCTTCTTCCCAAGGATACTAGCAAGGTGGAGGAGTGAGGGGTAAGATGGGAACTTTACTGAGACTCCTGCAAACCACAAGTTGTTTCCATCACAATGAGAGAGGTCAGTAATTAACTGTCCTTCACACTGATCACATTATTATTAAGAGAAAAAAAATCAAAGGGGCACAGGAAACTGGATTTAATTAGCTTCCTTGCTTCCCAGAAACCACACTGGGCTTTAAAATCTCAGCTGCTTTGCTTACCTGTGCAGTGAGACAGGCTGCCATGAAAATAGCTGCTTCTGCCTTCCCTTTGAAGACAAAATTGCAAGACTGCAGCTCCTCTACCCCTACCTGCACATGTACTCATTCCTATTGTGGTGGCCCCTGCACCACTGTCTTCTTGGCCTTCCTCTCCAATTATCAGTACTATCAACAAAACTAAACCCTCAGCTATTGCCCTGCCCTTCCCCACTTCATCTTGCCAGTCTGGTTAATCTTACTCAAGTATCACGCCAATGGCTCCTCAATCAAAACTCTGCAGTAGCCTCCTGGGAACTAGATTAGCTGAGGGAAATAGGTTCAAGTCTATCTGACCAAGCTGGGTGATGGACATTGCTGTGGAAAGGATGCAGAGAACACCTCAAACTGAGGCTGGGAAAAGTACTGTGTTCTATGAGTGAGTGACACTTCCGGAGCCAGAAGAAGGTGTGGTCACCCATAGTATTGGATCCTCCTGATTTCACCAGAGCCTGGCTCTGACTTACTGGACCTCATCTGGATAGGAGGATGCTTCTGTGGACACTGAGGAGACCATGTTCCCCCACCTTTCTTTTGCCCTTGCTAGCTGCTCCCCACTTTGCTCTCTGCCCTTGTGGGGTCCACACTTCCTCCAAGGCTGCCTCAAGGACATAAGGACAAGGCCTCCTTCATAGGGTAAGAAAACAATCAGCGAGCATGGGCCAATGTATAAGTGATAGAGGCAAAGGATGAATGTTTTACTTCCTTCTCTTTCCTGACTTGAAATAGGCTTCCTAAGCACTAACAGGAACAATGGCTTACTTGATGTTTGTGTACTAAGTGATAAGGATCTTCACTGCTTTCCTAGAAGGGCTAAAGAGTTCTACCCCTCATAGTCCCATCTCATCTTTTCATCAGAAAACAGAAACAGTTCATAATCTTCTGTTGTCTTCTTAACCTCATTGTTCTTTCTCAACAGTCTACTGCCCAATTCCTTTCCAACCTCTGCCCATAGCAAATCTACTAAGTTGTAGGAGACATTTGGACACTACAGTGCTTCAGTTATTGTCCCTGAAGAGAAAGCTAGGTTTCTCTCATCGGAGTCCCAGAGTCTATGGTGGGGACAGAGAGAAGTGGGGATGCTCAGGTGAGCTCTCAGAGCACCTGGCCACCCCATCCCCATTGTGGCCCTGAGGGTATCCAGAGAGCCTGCATCTTAAGGTTTTGGTAACCCTGGGGCTCAGAGCCCTCATAGGTGGAGTCTGTGACCCTATTTGAAAAGCCCCCTAGACCAGGAAAAGCTCCAGTATGAAGAGGGGTCCAGAGTCTGTGCTTCTTCTGAGAGAGTGGCATGTGTCTAGACAGACTAGATTTACTGTGAGGAGCAAGTGGATCAGAGCATGACAAGGAATTGACTCTGTATTCCCTAGGTGCCTGCGTATCCTGCCCTGTGACTACTGCATGTGTCTCCCAGCTGCTGCAGTAGGCACTAGAGTGAAGCCAGTGTCCAGACAAGCCCTATCCAAGCTTAGCCCCCTACCCTGACCCATCCTTTTTGCCTCACCTCCATCTCTTGAGAGAAATCCCCAAAGTGCATCAGTGAAACCTGAACCACCTTCTTAACTCTGCTTCTCGGTAAATTGACTTGGACTAGAAACAATGCAGAGTTTACAAACTCTGGCCATGTTGGGGATTTATTAAATTACATCTTATGCAGTTGGGGTTCTCACAATCTTAATGGTCATCCAAGCTCTCTGAGTGCCAGCAGAGGTGAACAGCTGTGCTATTAGCCCCTTGCCAAGATGGTTTTCAGGGCTCTCCCAACCTGTTCTTTCTCAGATACACCAGAGTTTAAAATTAGGAGTGTGGAGTGTGACTAAAAACCTTTGACACCATTAGCATTAATATTCAAAATTTATTTCCATCCAATCTGCAATGTATCTAAATTGCCAATGAAAGTAGGTTCTGTTGTCTTTGGACAATGGCCATGCTGAGCTGAAGTTCCCCAGGGCATAGTCCCTAAGCAGCTATGCTATTTGCATAAATATTGGCATCTGTCCGCCACTTTCCTGTTAGTCACATTTAACCACACAAAGAATTGAGATCTGTGTTGCTGGAACTGCTGATTTACACAGAGAGCTCACGCTTTTTTAAAAACCCATCATAATCATCCTAATGAAAGGTGAGGTCAATTACAGCAGTGAGCTCCTCTGGAATCTCTGTTGTTCCATAGTGATGAAGTTTTTTTTTTTTTTCAGTGGCTCTGCTGGATGTCCCTCAGCTTTGGGTAAGCTCCACCCTAACACAATCTTAAACACTGATGTAGAACATTCAGCAAGACAAAGATGGGCTCTTGGGTTAGGCTGTTGACCTGTGGACCTTTGCCTCATTCTGCACAGTTGGGATTTGCTGCTCTTGCATCTGGGTTTTGTTAGAAAACAGGGGAGTTTTCTCCTGTCTCTGCTGGGTTTGTGAACATGGACTCTTGGACTGGCAGGTGCCTGCCAAGTACCTGGTGGACTGGGATGCACTGACCTGAAAAAAGGAGAAACTTAACATCTTACATAATAAGGGTATTTATCTTTTATTTAACAAGAGGTTAGGAGTTATCAGGTCTTGTTTTTGGTTTGATGACTCTTTTATTTTTCTCTGTCAACCTTTTCATACCATTTCTCATGGGATACAGTAGACTAAGGCACACTTCTGGTCTACCTGCCTTTGTGTCCTCCAGCATCATTTTAAGCAGGTGCCTGTTGAGACCTGAGAGAAATCCTAAGCCCTGATAGAGCTCCCCTTCCCCAACAGCGATGAGTCAAGGTGGTTTAATGACACAGGCTGACACCCAACACCTGAAATGCTCGAGAGAACTAGGCCATGCTAGCTGATTCCCAGCATCTTTGGTTGATCTAAGGAATGGGAACAGAGGCCAGGGTGACTTCACTTTGGAATTGAGACTCCCCAACTAAAGCCAAGGCAGTCCTCCTCCTCCTTACCCTACCAGTGCTGACTTCAAAGAACTGGTCTGCTTGCTCCCCACCCTGTTCTAGCCCCTGAGAATCAACGCTGACTTCTGAGCAGCATAGGTTGCTGAGTTATGATTTGATGCACTCCATTAGCTTCCCATGCAGATCAATGACACATGAAATATAGAAAAAGGAAGCTAGGGAAATGCAGCTAGGTTCAAACATAATTTTAAAACATCTATGTGTCAGGAATAGAACTGAAACAAAGAAGTAAAAGAAACAGATTTTTAGAGGTTTCAGAATAATTTTTAGGAGAGGATTTTTTGACTCTGGGGCAATGGAAAAATTTCTTAAATAAAAATATAAAACTAAAGTCATAAAAAGTCATAGAGGAAATGATGAATGTGGTTACATTGACTTTTATATTTCCAGCAATAGAGGATATCATAGACAAAATGACAATCGAAAGCACAGACAGAGAGGATGTGGCAGTATATAGAGTGAAAATTTAAGATGAATAAATAATGGTCGCCAGGTCAATAAGAACAGAGTGCTTGCAGATAAGAATGTATACCCAACCAGTGACAGACAGTGTGCTTCCTTCCAAAGCCTGTGAGGAACCAGAGAATACCGAAATGAGATGCCCTTCTCTTTAGTCAGTCAGAATCACATGTTATGAGGATAGGGAGTGAGTGAAAGGAGCCACTCTTCAGTGATAGAGGAGAGTCAATTTTTCAGCCACATTTGAGAACAATTTAGGAAAAACTAGTGAAGTTGAAGATGCCCACATTATATTTGTAAACAAATGACCTTTGGAAAGAAACCTCACATACACAGAAACATGAATTGGAGCGTGGATTGCTATATTAATTGTGATGGTAATAAAAGGAGATACTGAATTCCCATGAATCAGGAAATGTGTGGATAAAGGTAGGTTTATAGGACTCATTACTACAAAGCACTTCAAATGAGCAACTTGGAGCCACAAATGCCTTTGTGGGTAAATCTCCAGAATGAAGCACGTTGCACAGCTTAGAGTGGGAGTTACGTAAAATGTTAGAACATGCAAATAGTTTATGGATTTATCTGTAAATTGCAATTCTCCCTGGACATATAGAGCATGTCTGTAGGACAAGATATCCTCTCTGTGCAGACCCCTTTGATGACTGCCGTTCTGTCCTCTCAGGGCTGTTAGGCCTGGGCTCCCAGTGGTCTCTGCTCACTCATTCCTAGGTTCAGTGAAGTCCTGCAGGATATGGCCGCTGAACCCCATTCACAGGCTTGCTACTACACAGATTCAAAGCCATGTGGGGCATGAAGGACAAATTCAGGCAAGTGGGGCCACTATGGAGAGGAACAATGTAGAGAGCTCTGGGAGGATGTCACTTATATCCTAATGTTTTACATCTTTTAAAAACTACAGGAAACATGACCAGGTTGTTAAGATTTATTAAAGCTGCCCAGTGGGTTCCTGCGTTGTCACTGCAATAGTCTTGTAGCCATTTGCTTTTAAAATATAGCATACTTTAGTAAAGTAAACATTGAAACATTAGTGCCATGACCTGACAATTGGAAGCCACTGCCTGAGACCAGCCTCCTGCTGTGCCTACCCCTTCTCTGTCTCGTCTCCACTCAATACCCCATGGCGAGGTCCAGGGAACCCTGGGCACTGTCTCTTCCTGGAGAGGACTGCAGATTTTGGCTAAGCCTCCACAGTTAGACTCCAATTTTCTCTCTGTGGCTCTTGTCTACTTGGAGGCTATGTGGAGAAACTCAGTGTGGGTGCTAGTGTCACAGCCGTGGTTTGCTACTGGGTCAAATTCCCTATACAGATTTGCAATGTATGGATACCTGTAGTGTATAGTGACAGCATTCTGCTGGAGGGGAACATTTCTGCCACTGCCATCCTGGTGACCTCCTTCATAGCTGAGTGCACCTTAAGGGAGGGAAAAAAGGGCTCCCACAGAAGAATTTGAGTACTTCTTACCCTCCTGATCTCCTGTCCTCAGTAAGGACCAAGGGTCTTCCCTGAATATTCAGCAGACTTCTGAACTCAGTACTTTGTACATACATGACTTCATTCTTACACATGTGCTGCTTTTACTAGTTGGTCTTATTTCTGGTAAGTTCTTCTTAGGACAGTCTCATTTCTCTCCTCCTGTACGCACTCAGCAACTTGGTCCTATATTGTTGCACTGCACTCACGTATAGTCCCAAGGCCCACCCAGCAGTGGAGGACCTTCTCTCCAGATGTGACAGGACCTATGTGCCTCTGTGGAAGGAAGGGTTGAGATGCCCACTGGGTTCCTCCATCTCTTTGTTGATCTGTGGCCCTGAGGTCTGCAGCAAGAAGAATCTATTTTGGTAAAGCCACTGCTCCATGGGCCATTAAGGGAACCTAGGGTCTCTGACACTCACACCCACATTCCTGGTGTTACAGGTCTCCCTGTCATCACTGGGCTGCACTATATAGTCTGACACTATATCATCTCTTTTTGGTCTCTCTGCCCTCACCCTCCTTGCTTGGGTGTTCTCATGACCCCTCAAACTTCCATCATTGACAGGCATGGGTTTGGGATCTGCAGACCTGGTTCAGTGCCTGGAGCTGCAAACATCAGCCATGGGTCCTGGGATGAGCTGCCATTATGCCCGTACCCCTGCAAAAGGAGACAGGCAGTCACCTGTGGATGCGTTGAGATGTAAGTGAGGTAGTGTGGAATCTAGGACACTGTCAGTAAGAATTTAACCTCTTCATACATGACAGCAAGAAGTTGGTGACTGTCCACTAGAGCAGCATGGAGGAAGAATTGTTGCCCTATAAAGCATACATTGTCACTCTGGTGGTCAGGGTTCTGATTGCTTGTAGACTGTGGTTATGCTAGTGAAGATGAATGGCCATAAAATAAATTACCATTGTGTCACAGCAGTGATGGGGAAAACTCAAGAGGGGACTCCTACATCTCAGGCCTTGTCTCTTTCCTTTCTCCTCATGTCAGCTCCTGACTTAACTTGCTATGAGTCTGTGATATGAAGCCAGGCCAGAATAGAAATAGAAAGTCAATTGCATTACTACTAGAAGAAAAGAGAGAAGGAAAAATTTGACTATAAGCGCAAATACTTATTTCCGCTGAATAAGAAAATCAATCTTTGGGTGTTATAACTTTTTATATAAATTAGAAGAACTGTGAGTACAATAGGAACTCCAAGTTTAAAAAGCAGAAAAGGTATCCTTCCCAATCTTATTTGTGCAAAATATGGAAATGCATCTTAAGACCTGTCTTCTTCCTGTTTAGGAGCAGATTAGGGACACAGCTTAAGGATACCTTCTCTGGATCTGCATTTCAGGTGATTCAGATTCATTGAGCCTGGCCTGAGGATAAGAGAAGATGGCAGTTCCTCCTTGTCATCTCGTTATCATCCCTCCTCTCCCCCCAACCCTACCCTGAGCCCATCTGTGCTGGGCTGCTCTCTTCAAATGACTTGATTGGTTACATGTGAGCCATGGGTTTAGGCAATGGGGGCAGGAGAGAGAGAGAGAGAGAGAGAGAGGGGAGCGGGGGAGAGATTCTGGGTGACTCATAGAGAACATAGTAATAGGTGTTTGAATATTCTGAGTGTGGTGACCCAGCCTATTCCTGGGCATATCTGGAACTGCAGTTTCTCCACAAAGCAAGCTCAATTTGCATTTACATTCAGTCATTCATCTTCATTTTAAAAAGTTATATAAACATTCCTCATTTTCTCTCTATCATTCAGTCATTACTAATTGAATCAAAATTTAAATACGGACAAATGCCTAGGAACAGTCTGGGTTCTTTATGGGGACCCAACCAGCTATCTGTGCAGATCGATCCTGAGTTCTCATCCACACTTAGGTAAAATCCAGGGCCTGGATCCTATTTACTGTGTGGTTATAGTGCAGTTAATTTGTCTCTGCGTGTGTGTGTGTGTGTGTGTGTGTGTGTGTGTGTGTGTATCCGTGTATATGAGTCGGACTTCAGAGACTGTGAATGACAAGTGCTTTTTCACTGTCTTAGACAAATTGTAGTGTATATCTCACTGACTTATCAACCCATTTCTTTAGATGAGGGAGAGAGTAACCATTTCTGTTAGATGACTATAAAGTACTGCACAGCAACTGTAGCAGCCATGGCATACAATATTGGAAACTGAGCATCACTTGGCTCTGCACCCAGATTCTAGGAGAAGCACTGACCAGCACCTTTTGAGCTGCAGGGGAAATCTGAGGCCCACTAAAGGCTTTGTGTGCCTCTTCTACCCAGGTCCTCCTTCAGTAAGCTGCAGAGATTGGCTTTTCTTTGGTACCTGCACCATGGATCCTAAAGGGCTTTTTCAACCACGAAGTAATCAAGGCTACTGGGTATGGTCTCCACAAATCCTGTCTCTAGAGTCAAGATGCTCTTGCTATATCCCACCAGTTCCTAGTTGTCCTTTATTTTAATAGACTCACTTTCCACAGTGTATTTGTTCTTATGGCAAGTCCCAAAGCACATATTTCTCTTTTAATAAAATGAATTCAAATCTATTTTTCATTGGACATTAAAGCTTATAAAATGTGTACCCACACTGGGAATGTTAGAGCCTGCACATGTGAGGACAAAACTGTGTTTAGGCTTACCATCAAGTGGCCCATTTCCCAGATGAGCCTGTTGCTTTGCCCAGTGGCTCTGTCCCAGAACCCAATGTCTCTGACACTCACACCCACATTCTTGGTGTTACAGGTCTCCCCATTTCCACTGGGCTGCACACTGACACTATGTTTCCCTTCTTGGTCTCTCTACCCTCACCCTCCTTGCTTGGGTGTTTTCATGACCCTTCAAACTTCCATTCTTGACTTGGTGATCTTAGAGCTCATTTGAAGACCGATGAGAGCAGTTTTCATTTGCAGGCTCCCTCTTTCCCCTGGGGTGGGCCCTCACCTCTGCTGTGGAGAGAATCCTCCCACCCTATCCTACCCCAACACTTGGTTCTCCCCTCCCTGTACCTGGTGTGTCCTGGGAGCTTGCAGGAGTCCCTTCCAGGGATCCAGGCAGGTCCTGCAGCCTCTGTCTCTAGGGAACTCCACAATTAGGCCCTGGACTGAAAGAGGAAATGGTCAGACCCATGCTGGTTTTCAGCAATCTTGTCATTCCCCTGTGGCCTGGTCTGGCCATTTTGCCTGCTTTGTCTCTGATAAGAACTCCCCAGATAGGAGCATGTGTTTATCTGTTTCTGACCCAGTAACTGGGAAAGCTTGTGACAGTAAAACCAAGTCACAGGCCTCTGTCTCAGAGCTGCAAGAGAGGAGTGAGATGCAAAACCCCAAAGGCTGTGGATCCCAGGCTGGCTGGAAGACAACCCGAGGACTTCCCTTTATCATAACCCACAGTATGGGCACCTGTATGTTCTGACGTTGCATGGCTGGGGAATGGTATAGGATATAGGCAGTCAGAACACACTCTTCCAACATGCTAGTTTCTGCTGAAGTCACCTTTTCCCCCCAGTTTATTGCCCTTAAAACCTGGATGGAGAAATATATGGATAGCTCTAATTTTCTCTGTTTACCTACAGATTCCCAATTTTAACACACTTGACAATCAAATTAGTTTATAGGCTGTGTCTCTCCTGTAGGAAAACATCTCAATTGTGACTGATTTTTCTCTCCAAATCATCAAGTCTCTGCTTTGATGGTTCTGTGGTCTGAATGTACCCCCAGTGTTCGATTGTTGGAACTGGTACCCAACATAACAGTGTTGAGAGATGGGAGTTTCAAAAGGTGAGTAGTTCATAAACCACTGCCCTCTTGAATGGATTAATATTGTTGTTTTGGGAGTGAGTTCCTTATCACAAGATGTTTTATATCAAGGCATATTCATTTGTGCTTTGTGTCTGTCTCATTTCCTCCCCTTATTCCATGGAAGGACAAAGAAAAGAAAGCATATCCAATGCTAGAACCTAAGTGTTGGACTTCCTACTCTCCAGAACTATGAAAAATACACTTTTTTCTTTATAAATTATCTAACCTATGGTACTCTATTTTCGCAACACAGAACAGAGATAGCACAGCACAAAGCTAAGACAGACAGATATGCATAGCCTTCACCATGGTTTCTAGAAAGTACTGAATCCTGTATGCGTATAGTGCACACTTTCTCAGTGAGAGGTGTTCTTTGCTGGTGGGTGTTGGAGAAAGTCCTTATTCCAATTGATGTGTGGAATGTTCTAGGGGCCAGGTTCCTAGAGTGTACCCCCTGCAGATAACTCCACATCACATTCCAGGTAGGTGTGTAAACCAGCCTGCCCAGACCACCCTCTCTAAGGCATGGTGGGTGTGGGACATCTTGTGTATCTGCAGGTGTTGTTTAATTGATGTAGAGGATATGTTCTATTACATGCTATTAAGACTTGGCAAGCATTTTTAACATCACACTAATGCAAACTAACAGTTATGCTAAATTCCATCCATTCTGCAGCATTTCTTAAATGACTGGGGGTAGGAAGATGTGCAGGTGTTGAGACTAACGAGGTTTTAAAAATGATGTTTTGGAGATTTATGCCCTCCAACCAGTCATTAAGGTGAATTTCGGATGCAGATTTTGTGGACAACACACAACATGCTTTCAACACCCCATCCTGGCATTCATAGCAGCCCTGACAGACTGCCATCATCTCCTCACAGGTGAGAGGAGAAGAGACAGTGTCATGATGCTTGAAAAACGCTTCTGTCCAGGGTAACCAAGGACACCTGCATGCTGTTCTCTTCAGAGGTGTGGGGATGATGAAGGCAGAAGCTTGCAGGGGGCTCCTGTTTCACCAACAAGGGGTGCCTGCTGTGTGTCTACTTTCTGATGGACACACTGTCATTCTTTCCTACTCCTCAGTGGGCACAGTGCTTACCAGCATAGTGGCTGAGAACAAGACTTGCTGTTCCTCTTGGCTACAAAGATGGTGTTCAGAGAGTTCCAACCTCTTCTGAGGCCTCACAGTACCTTCTCTGGCCCTCTCATGAACCCTGCCCTGTCCTGGATGGTAGTGGAAGACATCAGACTCACTGAGAGTTGAGCTACTTGACCCTGGATGGTTCCCTGTTTGCTCACCTGTCAGTGGCATGGGCTAATCTGTGAATTCATCAATGAAATATGGCTTTTGCCCACTTTCTTCTTTGGCCAACATCAGAGCCAGCAGACCCTCATCAAGTCTTCTCCTCAGGGTTGTTCCTGTAATTAGTATGAAGGCATTCTCTGGGAAGTGAATGAATGGGTACAGATTATTACATCTGACCCATGGTGTGGCTGTGTATCTGTGGGGCTGGTGGCCAGATGCTCCCATGATGGCCCTTGTGTGTTTGGAAAGTAAGTTGACTTTGGAGGCTTTACAGCTGACTTGTGGTCAGTGTTATGGTTTATATCTTGATGTTTCCTCAAAGTCTCATGCATTCAGAAGCGGAGGCTTGT
This sequence comes from Cuniculus paca, assembly GCA_004365215.1. Classification (NCBI taxonomy): domain Eukaryota; kingdom Metazoa; phylum Chordata; class Mammalia; order Rodentia; family Cuniculidae; genus Cuniculus; species Cuniculus paca. The sequence goes on from RJWT010041462.1 coordinate 11,577, forward strand.
GGGAGGTTATTGGGTTATGTAGGCATTATAGATGACTTGCTGTTAGGAGGTAGAGTCTGGTTGGAAGAAGCTGGTCACTGTAGGCATGATCTGGAAGGGTACATATATATTTCAGGCTGCTCTTATGATCTGTCTCTGCTTCTGGGAAGCCATGGGGTGAGCAGTTTTTCCTCTGCCATCCTCTCTGCCATACCATTCTACCTTGGAACTGGCTAATTGGACTGGACTGAAACATGAGCCAAAGTTAACTCCTTGTTTAAGTTACAGGTGTCAGGTATTTTGTCCTAATGATAAGAAAGTCACTTAGACTGGTGGAGTCTGGTCAAAAGAGGCAGGTCATTGGGTTAAGGGGTGACCAGGAAGGACATACTGCCCTTCCCAGGTCTTCCCTTCACGGTTTCTTACTGCTATGATGTGAGCAGGTTTTCCTCACCATGCCCCACTGCTATGCTGTTTATTCTTTGAAGCCAACTGGCCATGAACTGAAACATTAACCAAAATAAACTTCTTTTCCTTGAAATTGTAGATGTTGGGTTTTGTGTTCTAGTGACAAGAAAGTAACTAAGACAAATTTTGGTACCAGAGGGATGGGGCTATTACTGTGATGCTCCTTGATCATGTGGTTCACAGACCTTTGGAACTGATTTGCAGGAGAGTTTGGGGGAAGGTTTGGAGATGTCAACCGGAAAAACAACCTTAAAATGCTGTGAGTTGAGCTTTATGAGAGATTCCAGTC
>RJWT010041463.1:0-12313 GCA_004365215.1 Cuniculus paca
AGAGATGCTTAGTATTTCTTTTATTATGGTTTTCATTTCTTGTTTTACCTGGGATAGAATTTCTGTTCTAATTTCTCTTATAGCTTCCTGAAGTTGTTTCTTCACTTCAGTTGACATCACTTCAGACATTTCAGGTGTGCAATTCTCGATCTCCATGTTTTCCTCTTGTGGAATTGCACTGCTTGGGTTGGACGCCAGAGATTGCCCTTTCCCTCTTCGTCTTGGCATTTTTTTTATTTCTTCCACCCTGGAGTAGTGTGGTCCCAGGCACCCCAGCACTGGCCACAACTTCTCCGAAGCTAGACTGTTTGTGTTTTCTGGCCAGTGCTGGCTATGTATATCCGATGTTGGGTGCCTGTGTCTCTGTACTGAGCTAGGCACCAAGCCACTCGGGGCTTGCAGGAGAGCAGACCTGGTCAGGCCCTGCGAATCTAAGCTGTTTAGGAACTTACGTGATATTGGCTGAAACACGCACGTGAATGGATCTCCAATCAATCAGCTTCCGCGGGTCCACCCACAACCTGGAGCTCCCAAATGACTGGTGTTTCTGGCCTCAGTGGAAGCAACTTCCCTGCGTCTGCCCACAACCTGGTGCTGATGCCAGAAGTGGTTAGCAGGCTTGGCCCCCGGCGACGTAACCTGCCCAACTCCAAGATGGAGCCCAGCCGATCACTCTCTCCCTTGGGGCGGGGGTGGGTGTGTGAGTGGAATTCTAAGCACTCACCGACAGCCAGTGCAGATCTCCATGACCGCAGTTCTCCACGTCCGCCACTCTCCTTCCCTCCCGCACCTCTCCGCAGAGACCTCTGGGGTTGACCGCAGCTGCGACCATGACCGCAATCGCGACTGCGCGTCTCCAGGCTCAGCAGGTCTTCTGGCAGGGTGAATCCGGCTCCAGACTGAGGCGCTGCCAGCCACCACCTTCTTCTTTGTTTAAATTCTTTTTTTTTCTCTTTGTGGGCTTCAATTCATATTTTAGACTCTTCCTTGGTCCAGGGGACCTACTTCCTTCCTTCTTGTCCTCTCCATGATGTTATATTCCAGCATCTGAACTGTTTCTCTCAGAGAGACTGTTTACTCTGCTGCTTACTGTTCTGCCATCTTTAGCTCCTCCAAGAGGCTGTATTTGTAAAGAGCTATACTTTTGTTAACTCTGTTAAGGATTTATGTTAAGTATGGCTGTTTAATAAACAGATTTATTCTATTTTTTATGCATCTTAATTTGAATAGAAAGTGATATAATTTTAATAAAACTTGCTTAGTTGGGTAATTTAGTTTTAGACTGCTTGCATACTTTGGAAATTATTAACTACAAATCGTAATGCTGTGATGACATTTTGTTCATGAGAAAAAATCAGTGGAGTCTGGATCATGTTCTTTAGCTTTTGATCTGCTTTGTTATGTACTACAACTTTGTAGAACATAGTTACCATGAAAGGTGTTACTATAGATTTTAGGAATATTTTTGGCTTTTAGGGCTATGAAACTGTAGATGGCTTCTAGACTTGTGTGTTAGTGACCAAAGGAGTGAAAACTGTGAATACTGTTTTCTGAAGGCACTTGATGTTTTGGATGTATTGGAAAAGACATGATGTGAAGATGCCTTAGGAACAACCAGATGAGGTGGACATGAAATGCACAGTTTTCTAATTTGCAAATAAATGAGATAAACTAAAACAGAGTTATGAAGAGAAAGGCCGAGGAAAAGGAAGAGCTGAGGTATGAATGTCCTGTGTAATTTGTTATTTTGTTTAGCCACCAGAAGACTACATGAGGCATGGATACTGTCTGCATTTGACAGCTGAGAAAGCTACATAGACTAGTAAGGGCAGCACTGCCTGGTGTGGTTAGCAGCGTGAGCACTGAATTCACACTGCTCACAGCAGAATCCCTTCAGTCTGAGGCTTAGGCCAAGCTGCCTACCAGTTTCTGTCACCTACCAGAGCTGTCCCTCGCTTCCTCATCTGTAGGGCCTGACAATAGTGTTTACAAAGTGGAATTATTGTGATGTGAACTAATACACATTGTGTTTTTAACCTAATGTCTGGGAAATTGTCCTTAATTAATGATAGTTATCTCTAACATTATTCATATGTATGTATTATATGTAATATGTATAAAATGTATATATCTAATGTATATTTTAAAATCATTTTATGTGGCTACCCAAGGTCTCATTCCTTGTAAGTTGTACATATGCTAAGAGGTAGGGCCACATTCTAAACTAAGTCCGTTTCCTACCAGAGTGCACGTTCTTTTCATCATAGGACTTCTGAAAGTTTGCTGGATTAGAGGACATGAGATGAAAGTGAAATTGAATTGTTACTAAGAGCTGTCACCTGTTGGTCGGTTGCTATGTAGGTTAGGTATTTTCTCATTTAATCTTATTTTGTTAAGTAGCTTGGGTGAGATTGTGGAGTTGGTAAGGCAGAGCTGAGATGGTCTCCTCACATAGGCCTACCTAAGAATCTGTGCCCTATTTTCAGCTGTTCTTTCTCCCATAAGCAAAATAATGAGGTAGCCCATACCTAGAAGGGAAATAGAGCTTTGAGAAGCTTGGAGTTGGCCACATATTGGGATATTTTTAAATAGGGCACTGTCTTAGTCCGTCCTGTAGCAGAATTCCTGTTTTTTGTGCAACTCATGCTTTATTGTTAGCAACACATAGTATTAGTAGTTGCTGTTGAAGTCACAGACTCACTTCCTTCATTTTCAAGAAAATGTTTACCAAATACCCAGGCCTGAAAATTATCTTTCCTCTGTTCTTTTAAGTAACAGAGCTGAGCCCCCAAACTGACATATGATGCAGCTCAGATCATTGCACAAGTGTGTTTTCTTTTTTTTTTTTTTGTACCTGGGATTGAACTCATGACCTTGCGCTTGCCAGGCAGGTGCTTGTGCCGCTAAGCTAAACCCCAGGCCGCAAGTGTGTTTTGAGCTGGTCTTTACTTTCTTCCTGGCAGCAGCACTGTATCTGTACTTTGCATTTTGACACAGAGACCACTGTTAAGATGGGCCCTCAGGAGTCCATTAGCTATTGGTTTTTACTAACAGCTATTAAGGACATTCTGAAGGGTGATCCTCCCCACTCTGCACTTGGCAATGACAAATACAATGAGGAAAAGCTGCAAGTTGGTGCCGTTTTCTTGATTCACACCAAGGTGCCTGTGGTGTGACCCACCATTGCTTCTCACTGTTGGTGCCAAAGACGAATAACACCTCAGTATGTTCTGAAAATAATTTGACCTTATGCACCCTTCTGAAAGGTGTTGGAGGCCACTGGGAGTCTACAGACCACACATTTTGAGAACTGCAAGTGGAAAAGATATAAACACTATTTTATGGGAGCAGCTTTACGCCACGTAGGTCTATGGTGGCTCCTTCATATTCTTACGCATAGGATTTATGAAGATTCAAACAGTGTTAACAGATATCAAGTGCTGCTTGCATTGGCTAATGTACTAATGAGTCTTTCAAATGGAGCTTTTAAAAATTATATTAGATTTATATTTAAAAATTTACTCTTGTATCTGGGAAATGATCTTTAGTTGGTATACTGAACATAGTACAAGTTGTTAATATAATTGTTTCTTTATGACAATTAATTAAAAGTTTTCATATTCTTGAACACTACCCCAAATAGAAAGGAAGTGTGGTTTTAAATTACTCGACTTCTTGTTCATGTGCATTAACTGAGTGTATCTGCACATTAATAAAAAATGTTGCGGGTGACTCTGTCACTCACTCGCTGGAATGCAGTCAGTTTTTGCTTTACTGAAAATTTCAAAAGCCTTTTTGTTCCAAATAATTCTGTTTCTGCTGTTGACCACTAGATGTCACGAGAGCCTTAGAAGCACCAAGTCAGGGCTGGTAGAAATTGAACATTGTAAGCTCATAGACGTTCACATATTTCACTGTTTCCACGTGATCAATGCCAGAAGAACATGATACGGTGTGATATATAGAAGCAAGGTACAACTGGAATAATGAAATTTCAAAAATCAGCCTTTTTAAAGGAGGGTTGTAATAGTTCTATTGGGTATTGTAAATGCTTCAGGTGCACTTGATACTGCTGTTATGTTCCTGGCGTTTGGGTCTTTCTCTTTTTTTATGGAAAGATGGATTGAACTTCAATTTAAGAATATTCAGTAATCCCTCTCAGGACATACTGTAACAGCTGGTATTTTTGTGTTGTAGTAAATCGATTCCATACAACAGTCAGTAATAATTATGGCTGGGTTCTGAAAAATTCCAAAGCATTTTCAATAAATTTAGCCAAAGAAAATAACACTATTACACAAAAATTTAACTTGGAAAGTTAAACCCAGCAGTGCTACTTTGTTCCATAAAATCTTAAGTATTTTACTGGCTGGTATTCTATTAAACCATTAAAAATTCATATACATACACAGTACATGTATATGTTCTCAGTAGGTAATTACTTTGGAGTATACAAAAATGTACTATGTAGTAAGTACACAGCTTTGGACAAATTTTAACTTTAAATGTTTATTATGCAATAAAAATTGAGAAATGCTGAGTCCTTTTCTTGTCCTATCAGCTCAAAAGTGTGTTTTGATGTGGAATGTAATATTTTTGTTAGTATTCATAGAATTAGAATGAACCAGATTGCATCAGATTATAATTTTGTTTGCCATAAGCATAGATTGACATATATGATGTATGTGCTTTATTAAAGAATAAACATTGAAAATTTTTTAAGCTATTAAGGAAGTGGTAGATTGCATAGTATGTATGTATATTTCTATACATATGGGGTAATCGGTACCATACAAATTATGACTTTTCTCATGACATAAAGACCTTAAATTACATGCATACAGGTAAATAGCTGTCCATGTACATACAAATATTGTGCCCTAATGGTAGAGATGTATATGTATATCCTTTACAACTTTTGAGTTTTTTTTTTTCAATATCAGCAAAACAAATCAGTTCATTTAAATATATTTAAATTATATGTATGTTTTGGGGGAGTTTGTGTATGAACACTTCTACCCTTTTTTTATAGTCAAATTTTAACGCTGATTATAATTTGCAAAATGAAAACTAGGTTGCTTTTTTAAAGTATTAGGGAAAATAGCTTCTGAACTAGACATTAATGAAACCTTGCTTTGTCTTTTTCTCTCATTTTTAATTTTTAGCTTAGTTATTTATATTTTCATTTGGTATTTAAAATAACTGCCCTCATATTTTTAGTTAACACTCTTCTTTGTATGAATTTGTATGCATGTCTTTACTGTGTCAGCCTTTGTGATAATGTGAAGCAGATTTCAAGACATTGCAGCAGATAGTCCAAGAAAGTCTGATGGTAAATTTTTTATACCAACTTTACTTTGACAATTAGAAAGCTACTTTAGAAGGCTTTAATGAAAATTTGGAGTTGGATTTTTTTCAAGTAAAATTTGGCAAGCTTGGTTTTCTTTATTCTGTAATATGAATCAGCAATTTAAATGCATTAGGAATCGAAGTGAGCCAGTTTTTCCAGTGTTTACAGCATCTGGTTTTTCTTGCTGTCCTTAATATATGTCAAATTATAATTTTAAATGACTGGATTTGCTGTTTGGTGAATTGGGAAACTTCATTGAAAAATAAATTTAAACACATCGTGTAGTTCTGATTTCTACAAAAATCTAGATGGATTGTGTTTTCCATTATTAGATACTGGTGACTTAAATTTAAACCACATGGTCTCCTTCTAGGTGTTAGGCCAATGTAAATTTTAATCTTGCTTTAATCTTTCTTTTATGTTTAATTTTATATTTATATTGCCTGAATTTAAAGAAAAACACTGCCATATAGCCAGTTTCTGTTGTTTGCGTATATTATGCAAGATGCTGTGATGTATGCTTTAACATATTTAATTATAAAATATTCTAAATTATCTCCATTTGCATGTATGGAAACTAACACTTAATAAGATTAAATAACTTGACCTTGATCATAGGTTGAGCAGGATTAGACATTAAGCCAAACTCTCAAGCCCTTGTGCTTTAGCTATCTTCTATACTGCCTTTACTGCATATTTTGGGATAAACTTTGGATAGTTATGGGAAAAAAAGTCAGTAGTTTTCAACATCCAGTAGAGCTTGATTTTTGCTAAAATAATTTACTTATTAGCTTGAATCCTTAGGTTTAGTTTAGATTACAACTTCTGTAAGCCTATAATAATAGCTTCTTTAGTGTTAGTAAAAATTCTTTCAAGATTATTGGCAGTTTTCAGTTAGAGAACTTTGTAATCGTCATATTAGAACAAGCTCTTTAAAAAGCACAATTAGTTCAAGGTCGCTGACAATTCATATGGTCTCTGTTACACATTTGGAAACACAGCTAGAATTATGATAACAGAGGGAAGGAATTTTAGAATAGCTTTGACTTACAGAAGCTTCTTAAAGTTCTCCATATGTCCCATCAAACCAAATGTAAAAATCTTCAAGGAAGCTTTGACACGTGCATGAAGAGCAGTCGTGTTTTCAATTAGAAATCACACATTCACATCAGAAACTCTTCCGCCAAATATCTGCATGTCGTCTGTAGAAGAAATTCTGTAGAATTGTAATCTATTCACTAGTGTATTGGAGTAAGAAGTTTGAATTAGTTACAGAATGTTGCAATTTAGTGATATTCTTTTTATATAGATATACATACACGAGTGTTTCTTTTCTTTCTAGAATCAGCTCACGCAACATATAAATCTCTGTTGACACGGTGGCTGCAGGCCGCCGAGCTGGAGCTGCCTGTGCTTTCTACGGCGAGAGCGTGTGGAGGGCCGCCCCTCGCCCTCAGCCTGCATCATGCCAGCTTTGTCCACGGGCTCTGCTAGTGACACAGGTATGTGAGCCATGGGAACATGTCCTTCCACTCTGCCTAAACCTCTGGTTCTCGGGGAGGGTCAGAGTGGCTGTTCAAGTGTGCAGACAGACAGATTCTGTATGTGTCTTACGGCCAGCGTGAGGGCCATCAGATCAACTCAGATGTGTCATCTTAGCTGACTGTCCCTGGAGGGTGTCTACCAGCTGCTGCTCTCTCCAGGCGGAGCTGCCGCTCTCTCCAGGTGGGAGCCGTGCTTGCAGGCCATCTTGCATTAGCTTCCTTTTGGAATAATACCAGCATTCAATTTTTTTTTTTTTTTTTTTTTGCAGCACCAGGGATTGAACTCACGACCTTGCGCTTGCCAGGCAGGCACTTAGGCCACTGAGCTAGATCCCCAGCCCTCTAGCATTTAATTTTTTAAAAAATGAGATATTTGAAACACAGAAAATTCTGACAAATAACATGAGACCTGCACCCCCACTACCCTTCACTGAAATGTAGTAACAGGCATGAACTTTTGGCTACACTTGCATCAGACCTCTTGTTTGTTTTTTTAAGGAAGAACTCTGTCTGTATCCTGTAACTGATGTATGACAGTAAGTTTAATTAAAACTAGTAAGCATCTTTTATTTTATAATTGGCTATGAGATTTAGAGATATGCAATATAAACATTTCCAAGAAAGCAAAAAGACCATACACATGTATATGTAAAATCTCCCTTTCTGATCTGATGCAGGTGGTGGTGAGTGCCCCTGCAAGGACCTTCTGAGTTCCTCAGAAGCAGCACTTTTCACAAGTGTAGATTCCTGGATGCCTCTAACAACTTTAGGAATCAGGAGGCGGCTGGGATGCAGTTTAGTGGTTGAGAATGTGCTCGGCATGTATAAGCTGCTGGGTTTAATCTGTAGCACAAATGGAAGGAAGGAAGGAGAAAGGAAAGAAAAAAAAAGAAAAGAATGAAGTGTGTGTGTGGGGTTGTGGTTGTGCAGTGCTTTTTTATCTCTCAAAAGAAGCAGTGACATATGACTAAAAAAGTATCCTCCATACTATGCTGCCCCTTCTGAATTGTGTTCTACTGGTTGGTAGTGGTCTCAGATTGGACCATTTCTATCACTGCTACTGTAGTTTCAGAAACAGCTGAAGGACTAATTTTGTGTTGTGTTATGTTACATTGATATTTTGTTTTGCAGTATTTGCAAATATCATTCTTTGTTATTTTCGGTCATATCCATACTTATATTTTGGTAAGTTTTGTCTCATCTTTATCCATGAAGAATGATTTTTTTTCCACTGACATTTGCACTGAGGATTAGTTTTCGTTAGGAAGAAATTCTGATTGTTAAATTATGTAAAATTTTTTCTTTCCCTGGACATTAACTTGGAAAACCATTAATGTTTGAATTTTTTTCTTTTTAGCTTTTATATAGTCCCATACTGTGTTTTATTACATAAAAATGAACGGTTTAACTTTCCATAGTGATTTGGGAAATTGTAGATAAAATTTATTTGAACCATAAATTTACTGCAGCATGTAACGAATAAGTTTCATACTTTGCTAGTCACCAAAAATGTGTTAGTGTAGTTGAATGCAAAATATTTTTGCTTACATATAACTCAAAGGATGATAAATTGGACTATTTGTGAATTATGGGTCAGTTTAGATATCAATTTTGAAAAATACCATAGGGTGTTTAGAATTTACAGAGAGCTTTCCCACACATAACGGTCTTGCTTAGTGCTGATCTGAAGTGCCAACCTGATTAACACCTTAGTATGTGGGGTTTTTGACTTTGTGTCCAAGCACGGTTTGAGTCAGGTACAAATGTGCCTCTTCCAAGATCTGAGTACTTAGGGAAGTTCCAAAGTATGGTCTTTGTGTCAGATGTCTGTAGTCTCCTTCTGGGTCCTCCTTGGTCAGAGATGGTTGAGCAGTCTGGAGTCATTTTTTTTTTAATCATAAGTCTGGCTTAGCAGCATTGTTGATGTTGACCTATCATCAAGTCTGCAGCAGAATAAAATTTAGAGTGTAACTGACAGACAGCGGCCCATGATATGGAAAAAAAACTGTGATTAAACAGGTACAACATGAAAACATGAACTTTTTGTGCAGTAAACACTTGTACAGTCTGGAGTGTAGCTCAGTGGAACAGCACATGTGAAACCCTGGCTTTGATCCCCAGCGGGCATGAGTGGGGGAGAAGAGAGAAGAGGTGCGGAGAGGAGAGGGAGGGGAGGAGAGGGGAGGCAGACAGAGAGAGAGAGTATTTCCATTTGTTTAATGGCCATTCATTCCTCTGTGATTATCTGTTCATATCCCTTCCCCATCTTTGCATGTATGTATGTTTGTATGTATTTATAATTTATAATTTATTTCTGGGATTTCTTACTTTATTATTTTGTATATTAATTCTTTGGGCCTTGTAGGTTGAACACTGTTTCCTTTGATCAGCCATCTGTTCTCCCCTCTTTAAATAATATTTTTTTATTTTATAGAGCTGAAAACTTTTATGTAGTCAAATCGGTCTTTGGTTATTATGTTTTTTCTTCTGCTTAAGCAGACTTTTCTTATCTCAACATGATAGAGATATTCTCTGAAGATTTCTTCTAATAGTTTTGAAGATTTGTTTTTACACATTTGGAATTTTAACCTAACTGCAATTTGTATGTGGAGGGAGTGAGCAAATCTAATCTTACATAATTTTGTTTTCCTGCGTGGCTTAGAAGTTGCCCCAGAATCACTTACTCAGCATTCCATTCTTTTCACATAAATCTGTAGTACCTCTTCTGTCATGTATCAGCCTCACAGATGTTCTGGTTGTAATGATCTGTTGATTTTGTCTTAAAAACTGTTTAGTGAATGAATTTTTATCACAATTTTAGAATTACAGAAAAATTACAAAGCTAGTAAAGAGAGTCCCAATGGACCTCACTCGTAGTTTCCTTTATTAATATCTTACTTGTTTAGTATGATAAATTCAATTGCTGAAAGAATATTGGTACATTGATAGTAACTGAAATCTGTATTCGTTTTAGATTTTTCTTAGTTTTTCTCTAATGTCCTGTTTTTTGTTCTAAGATTTCATGTGGAATACCATATTGTATTCACTTGTTATGTGTTGTTAAGTTCCTTTTGGATTGGATGGTTTCTGTTACTTTTCTTGAATTTGGTAACCTTGATAGTTTTGAGGAGTACTGGTCAGATACATCATAGGATTCTCCTCTATTTGAATTTGTCTGATTTTTTTTTTCCACAAAGAGGCTGGGGTTATGTGTTTTGGGGAGTAAAATAACAGAGATAAAGTGCGATTGTCATCAGATCAAATTAAAGATACATATTATCAACTTGATTTGTGATCCTTTGTTGTTGACATTGATCAGCTGGCTAAAGTCCTCCTGGGTTTTCAAGTTTACTTTTTTTTGTTTCTGTGGATCGAACTCATGACCTTGTGCTTGCCAGGCAGGTCCTTGTGCCACTGAGCTAAACCCCTGGCCTCCTCCTGGGTTTTTCCATTGTATTTTTTTTTTAAATTTAACTTTTTTTTCATTTTAAAGAGAAAAAAAGCCCCTCACTATAACAGAGTTTCAAAACAGGTTAGTAAGAGAGTTACAATAATTAATACATTGTGTATTGTAGTCTTTGTAGTATTCAGAGTACCAGATATAGGAATGATACCTTGTTCAAACAATGTTAGCACAAACCTTTCTTTTCAGTGAATTAAGAGAAACTAGCTGTATAAACTGTCTTAACTGTCTTGTGTATAAATACATCTTTTTATTTTTTCCTTCCTTCTTTTCCCCTTCTCCTTATCATAGTTTGTCTTTTCTTTTGAACAGTTTCTTCCCAATTCACAGTATGTAGTGTATGCTTTGGATCTTATTTTACTTGTTCAGTTTCTCACACTATTGAGACAATACAATATTTATACATATGGCTCTGATTTATTTCACTTACAAGTATGGTCTCAAGTTGCTTCTATTTACCTATGAAAGTCTCCAGTTTATCCTTCTTTATGACTGAGTACTACTCTATTATATAAAAAAAGCACATCTTTTTTTATCTGTTCCTCTGTTGGTGGGCATTTGAGTTGTTTCCAAGATTTAACTGTTACAAATTGTGCTGCTGTTAACATGGGTGCACATATATCACTGTGGTATGATGTTTTTAATTTTTCTGGGAACATATCCAAAAGAGGAATAGCTGAGTTAAATGGGGCCTCTAATCCTAGTTTTTCAGGGAATTTCCACACTGATTTCCACAGTGGTTGCACCAGTCTAGACTCCCGCCAACAGTGAAGAAGGGTTCTTCACAGCCCCACCAGCATTTGTTATGGGTTGATTTTTTGCTAATAGCTGTTCTTTCTGGGGTGTGATGGAATCTCAGTGTTGTTTCACTTTGCATCTCTTGAATGACCAATGATGTTGAACATTTTTCACATATTTATTTACTATTTTTATTTCTTCATCTGAGAAGTGTGTATTCTTCTCAGATACCCATTTTTAGATTGGGTCTTTGAATTTGGGGGTCTGATGTTTTTCAGTTCTTCATATGTTCTAGGAATAAATCCTTTGAGGAACAGTCGGCTATAATATTTTCCCACTCTGTGGGTTGTCTTTTTAACTCTCTTGGTGATTTCTTTTGTTGTGCAAAAGCTTTTTAATAAGATGAGATTCTATTTGTTGATTCTTTGTAATATTTCCCTTGCAGTCTAGGTTTTGTTCATGAAGTCTATGCCTACACCTTTGTCTTTGAGATTTCTACCTATTTTTTCTCTTCCAGTAAATTTAGTGTTTCTACTTAAATATTTAGACCTTTGATGCATTTTGACTTTAGTGCATGGTGATAGACACACAGGTCTACTTTTAGTCTTCAGCATATGGAAAGCCAGTTTTTCCAGCACCACTTATTAAAGAGGCTATCTTTATTCCATTGAACATGTTTGACTCCTTTGCCAAAGGTAAAGTGGCTGAGTGTGTTTGGGGTTGGGTCTGCATCTTCTATTCTGTTCCACTGATCCTCAGGCTTGTTTTTTTTCTTTTTTGCCAGTGCCATGCTGATTTCATCCCAGTAGCTTTGTAGTATAATTTTAGGTCTGGGATTGTGATTTTTCCCTGACTTGCCTTTGTTGCCAAGAATTGCTTTTGCCTTTCTAGGTCTCTTCTGGTTCCAAATGAATTTTAGGAGTGTTTTCTCTAGGTATGTGAGGTATGCTAATGGTATTTTGATTGAGATTGCATTAAATCTGTATAGCAGTCTTGGGAGAATGGCCATTTTCACTATGTTGGTTCTTCCTATCCAAGAGCAAGGGCTATCTTTCCATTTTCTGAGATCCTCTTCAATCACCTTTAGGGTACTATAATTTTCACCATACAGATCCTTTACATCCTTTGTTAGATTGATTCCTAAGTATTCCATTTTTTTTAGATGCTATTGTGAAGGGTGTGCTTTTGCTAATTTCTCTCCCTGTGAGTTTGTTGCTT
>RJWT010041464.1:0-12313 GCA_004365215.1 Cuniculus paca
GTCATTGATTATTGACAAGTGACTTCAAGTCTTATTTCTCAGGGCGATTACGAGAGTCAGCCACAAGGTTTTGGGGTGACCTTCCACACTCACCACAAGGTTGGCTCCTGTGTGTCCAAGAAGAGTGTGGGCTCAACTGCTGACACTGCACAGACCACGTGTGTCCAAGGTGTCCACGGAGCACTCACTCTACAGATGTACAAAATCCAAGAGGTGTGGTGCATGGATGCCTCCATCTGGATTTCAAAGCAAGCGTTGAACATCTGCAGGCACAGGCAGGAACCACTGCAGAAGGGAAGGAACTGCAGAGACTCCCCACGACGCCAGCCCAAGTGTGGGGTGAGAGCACAGAGAGGCACCCAAACACAGTGCTTTGTAAACCTATGTTGCCCCGTTCACCACAAGAGCCCTGGCCCACCGAGCCATCAGCATGGAAAGCTGGTGTGGGAGCCAGCAGGCTTTAGCTCGCGCCCACATGGAGTCAGGCAACAGCTACGGTCACAAAACATGGGGACAAGGCTGCCAGGACCTGCTCAAACTGTGACCTAAAGTCCCACTGACACGAAGTCTAAGAGGGTCACTGAGGATCATCAAGGATAAATCCTGCTCTAGTTGGGTTTCGGGGGTTTGTGGAACGTGTTACTCCTTTCTATCAGCTCTGTAGATAGGGAATGTGCACCTATGCCAGGCCCACCGCTGTACTTGGGAGGCACCCAGGGTGCTAAATTTTATAAGTGCAAACTGGGGACTGTCACACCCCAAATCTGATGCTATATTCATTTCAATGCTATTGATGTCAGACTGTTTAATTGATACAAGAAAGATTTCAAACTTTGGGGTCGCTGTGAGGGAGTTAAATAACTTTCGTGATAGATAAAATCAGGAAGGAGGACAGGATGGAAAGCTATGTTGCGATTCCTCAGTGTTTCCATGTGGGAGCTCATGCGCCCCCTGGAAGATGTCATTAACATGTGGTGTCTGCTTTTGGCAAATTTTCCTGGGGTCCTGAGTTCCTGGATGAGATCAGCGCTCTTGAGGCCTGAGCTGATCTCTAGTTTTTCCTCCCTGCTTTGGAGAGACACAGTGTCACCCACGGGTACAGAAAGTGGACAAGATTTGGAGGCACACAGCTACCTCCTGTCAGAAACCAACTCTGTCATTGCCTGTTCTTGAACTCGCAGGGTAGAAAAATACAAGGAAAATTTGTATTTGATGTAAGTTTCTCCTTGTGGGGTATTTTTACAGCCTCAGCAATGCATATGTACCCCCAAAGTTTGCACATCTCTTATCTTCACACTCTGATGCTCCAGCAAACTCAGCCTTTAATAATCCGTGAATTACTTCCAACTTAACCATCTGATCACATGACCTAGCGTAACCTCAGCCCCAGATAGTGAGTCTTGTGCCTATTTTATTATGCCAGCCTGGTACCTCCAGACTCCATACTTTTACTGAATTGTAATGTCATTCTTTGATGTTCTTATGAAAATTTATTAATTTACCCTTAATCCAGTATACTTTTGGTTATGGTTGTACTGTTTATTGTAAAGAAAGAACAACATTTTTCCATGTCTATATTTGCAAGATGATGAGCAGTTCTCTTTGTAATAATCAGGAGCTTAGAATATTTAAATAATCATTAACAGACCAAGAATTAACCTGCAATGTTTTATACCTTGTTATTTTTTGATTATTCATTTTCTGTTTGTTTTTGATTTACAGGAGATGAAAAGGCTTCACAGTATATCAGCAAGTAGCCTACCACTGAGCTGTACCTTCAGCTCCATTTTCATATATTGTGAAATTAATCAGGATATGCATACATGAATGATGACTCACATAATCATGTGTCGATATTTCAAATACATATTGCGCTAAACATGACCAAAGTGATAGGCTGTGTGCTCTTTGTATAAATGTTGAAATATGAAAACTAGTGGAAAGCACCAGCAGGATGGTCATGAGCTGCCTGGTGATGGGATGCAGGAGGGAAGCAGGGGGAGGGAAGAATTGTAGAGAAGCCACAGGACACACTGCAGGATGACACGGGTTTTCCCTGCTTCGGGGGTGTGTGGCGGTGCAAGTGTGCATGTGTGTTAATTTTTCTCAGGTGCAGACTTCACATATGGGCAGTTTTTGTCTTATATCTGTCACAGATGGGCAACATCTAATCATAGAAAAGTAGTTAGAGAGTTAAAGACAGCTGAAAATGAGAGATTCACCACCAGGCATTCCCTTCAATGCTGATTCTGTTTTCTTTCAGCAAACGGCAGAATGCAGCAAAGTCACACAAGTTCTCCCAACAGAGAAGGGAGTAGAATCACCACCAGGTGTGTGCGCTCTGTAAAGGACCTGGAACAGGAAGCAGTTTGCTCACAGTTTCGGAGAGCACAGCCCCACAGTGGGGAGAACATTGACAGCACATCAGCTCTCCTGTAGGAAAAGAAGCTGTTTCTGACAATTTCATAATTTTTCATGTTTCCAAAGCTCACAAATTACATAGAAAAATGCACTTTATGTGAACAAGAGAAATAAAAGTACATGAAGAGATAGAGATACCAAGACATCATTCCGGAGTGAGATTTCATATTGTCTCGAGTGAAATCATTGCTGTCAAACTCCCTCACCACAGTCACATGCGATGTGGGCACAGCCCTGTGTGAGGTTTTCATGGCCAGGGCTGTCTATAGAGCAGGAGGCCATGCAAATAGGGCCTCCCTGTGCTGATGAAAACCAGCCCAGCCCTGACCCTGCAGCTCTGCAGAGGAGCCCAGCCCTGGATGCCCAGCTCTTTCCACTAGGTGATTGGGACTGACTGAGCACAGACTGCTCACCATGGATCTGGCGTTGAGCTGGGTTTTCCTATTTGTAATTTTTAAAGGTAAATTATTTAGAACAAAAAGTGCTGAGGGAATCAGTGGGCATGGATGAGTTAAGCAGTGGACGTGTGTGACAGTTTCCTGAGCAGGATGTCTCTGTGTTTGCAGGCATTGTGTGTGAGGAGCCGCTGGTGGAGTCCGGGGGAGGCTTGGTGCAGCCTGGGGGATCCCTGAGACTCTCCTGCGTGACCTCGGGATTAACCTTCAGTGAAAAATGGATGAACTGGGTCCGCCAGGCTCCAGGGAAGGGGCTGGAGTGGATCTCACGCATCAGTACCAGTGGTGGTCAAACATACTACGCAGGCTCCGTGAAGGGCCGATTCACCATCTCCAGAGACAACGGCAAGAACACGCTGTATCTGCAAATGAGCAACCTGAGACCCGAGGACACGGCCCTGTATTACTGTGGGGAGACACAGTGAGGGAAACCTCAGTGTGAGCCAGTCATAAACCTCTGTTCAGGGGTTTTTACGACCAGCAGGGGGCGCGCGGGATACACGGAACACAGAGTCTATCCCAAGAGTACATGTAATTAAAGATGTTTCAGGTGGGCTGCATGACATTTCTAAAAATAATAATACAGGGTTATAGAAAGAACAAAGATACAAAGAATTAAAATCCAAACTATGTAAAATGCCAACTAAAACCCAGAATAATTCAGTTATTGTCTAAATAAATGTCCCCCAAATACATGCAATCCAGTACAATAAAATACTGTAATACATTTGGAGAATTCGTTATTGAAACTGTGCATTCTGCATTTTGTGTCCTTTACTTAGTGAAGAAAAGGGTCTTTTTGAAGGTTTTATAACGTATGTAAACAAGACAGAAAATACAGTATAAATATGTAAGAATGAATGTGAATACATGACCTCACATGGGTCTCATAGGCAATAGGTTGGTTATGGTGCACGAATAACATGAATCTTCTAACGTAACGAAGAATAGACAGAAATTACCTCTCAGCTGTACAACAACGCACAAGTGACCTCCCCATCCAGCCACAGTGAAAAATCACATAATGCTGTCAGAAAACGATCTTAGAACTACACACATTAATTAGAAATTAATTCAATATAAATGTTAACAGAGAATAAAGGCTTTCAGAGATTTTAATGCTCGTGAATTTTTTCAGTTGATAGAAAAATTTTTCAACTAAATTTTCAAAAGTTTGTTGCGAACATTACTGACAGAGATCATATACTTAGTATTTAATACATTTGCTTTTTTTCATAAAAAATCATTGATAAATACCCAGAACATCCAGGTATAGTGCAGTTGAGATGGCACTGAATTAAATCTGCACATTATTTTTAACTATCACCTCAAGAGTTTCAATGTCGCAAATTTATTCAACCAAACAAACACCGTAAGAATCAAAATGGCACAGCGTATATAAATCACAACAACTGTATGTGTAAGGGAAAGACAACACAGTGGCACGTTAAACCAAGGCTGGCTGAGAACAAAACAATGACTGTTTCCTGCATAGCTAACCAGCTGACAATGGTTCCAGGTGAGAGGAGATAGTGGAAAGGACGCTGTGAGGCCCACTGAGCTTCGTGCTGACCTTCACTGACCTTGGCTGTGAGTTTGTGAAACTGTGGAGAGGGAACGAGTTGACAAGCGGGAAGTCCACTGCCCCCTGAGATTTTCCATGTGTGGCACTGATAGTTAAATCTGATTTCCTCAGGTGTTCAGACGAAGGCTTCACACACAAATTGTTTCACTTGCAAAACGGATTGAACTTCAAGAGAAATTGGAAGCTTCAACTGAAGTATAGTTCAGTGTTTCCATACATATTGAAGCTAGCTTCTCACATTCTTTTGAATTTAAAATAGGGAACAAAAAGTTGTGTATGGAAGGAGGGGCAGTGACTAAAGTCTGTAGAGGTATGGACTATAGGGATATATCTGATATGATATCAAGAAGTTTCACTAAATTTGGTTTATTAAAAATAATGATTTCCATCATGAATATCCCAAAGATTTACTGTGTGAAAAAATTTGCTATGTACACTATTATCTCCAATTAAGAAATAACCCAAAGCATCCTCCTTCTCCAAATAGAACAAAAGTCTAATTTTGTTTGTAATGTTTGTTACAACATTCAGATCTTACATAATGTTCATTTCAAAACCTTTTGACAAACAGTAAAGATTGTAATAAACCAAAGTACACAATTATGGTGTTTAAACAGAGGATGCCTTAAAACTAACCACTCAGACATTAGAAAAGTTGTCAGATTTTGTCACAGTGTCAGATTTGGCACACTTGCATCAAGATTGTGTGGCACAGATCATAAAATTTAAACCATTGACTCATCTGTCTCTCCTTCTACCTTTGTTCACAAACTCCTGTGTGACTGAGTGACATGCACGAACTTCTATTCAGAAGGAAGCGCGGATCTCACTTGACTAAATGTCCAAGAAGGAAAATCAGGCTCTTTCCGTTCTTCAGCGTTACTCCATTACTTAAAAATAAAAAAGAAAGACAAAATAACTGCTGAAGTGAAGAATTAAACTGAAGCATTTTGTGCCTTGTTTCTGTGTCATTCTTCATCTTCTGCTTGGTTTTGCTTACTGCTAATGAAAAGGTCTCACAGTCAAAATGCAAGTAGCCTCGCACTGAGCTGTACCCCAGCTCTATCTTCCTTTAGTGGGAAATGAATCAGGATAAATGTTCATTTATTCTGACATAATCATGTGCAGATATTTCAAAAACTATTCTGTGTTAAACACGACCTAAGTTATAGGATGCGTGATCTTAGTGTAAATGTGGAAACAGGAAAGTTAACGTAAAGCAACAGGAGTATGGTGGTGAGCATCCTGGAGGTCGACTGCAGGAGGGAAGGAGGGCAGGGAGGAACTGCAGAGGAGCCTCAGGACACACTGAGGATGACACAGGTGTTCACTAGTACCACTGCGTGTGTGGTTGTGCAAGTGTCCAAGTGTGTTACTATATCTCAGATGCACTCTGTTTATATGGGTAGTTTATGCATCATATCTGTCACTGTTCAGCAATAGCTAAATACAGAAAAAGAGTGAGAGAGTTAATAACAGTTGCAAATGAGAGATTCACTACCCCACATACAAATAAATGCTGGTTCTGTTTTATTTCAGCAAACCGCAGAATGCAGCAAAGTCACACAGGTTCTCCCTGCAGGAAGAGGGGAACAGAATCATGACAAGGTCTGTCTACTCTGTGCAGGAGCTGGAAAAGTAACAGTTCGTTCACAGCTTAGGAGAGCACAGGCCCAGGCAGTGGGGAGAACATTGCCAGCACATCAGCTCTCTCATAGGAAGAGAAACAGTTTCTGACACTTTCATAATTTTCCTGTTTGCAAAATGGAAAAATTGAATCAAAAATGCATTTATGTGAATAGGAGAAATAAAAGGAGACGAAGCAAGAGAGTTACCAAAATATTATCTCATAGCGAGTTTTCATATTGTCTTAAATGAAATCATTGTTGCCAAATTCCCTCACTACAGTCACATCCGATGTGGGCACAGCCCTGCATGAGATTTTCATGCTCAGAGCTGTCTATATAGCAGAAGGCCATGCAAATAGGACCTCCCTCTGCTGATGAAAACCTGCCCAGCACTCACCCTGCAGCTCTGCAGAGGAGCCCAGCCCTGGATAGCCCTGGTGTTCTCACTCAATGATCAGGACTGAGCAGAGATGGCTCACCATGTAACTGGCACTGAGCCGGGTTTAACTGTTTGCAATTTTGAAAGGTAAATTATTTAGAACGAAACATGCTCAGGGAGTCAGTGAACACGACTGGGTCACACAGTGGACGTGTGACAGTTTCCTGAGTTGGATGTCTCTGTGTTTGCAGGTGTCCTGTGTGAGAAGCAGCTGGTGGAGTCCGGGGGAGGCATGGTGCAGCCAAGGGTGGGGGGTCCCTGAGACTCTCCTGTGTGACCTCAGGATTCACCTTCAGTAACGACCACATGAGCTGGATCCACCAGGCTCCAGGGAAAGGGCTGGAGTGGATCTCATGCATCAGTAGCAGTGGTGGTAGCACAAACTATGCAGACTCCGTGAAAGATGGATTCACCATCTCCAGAGACAGTGGCAAAAACATGCTGCATATGCAAATGAGTAGCCTTAGACCCAAGGACATGGCCGTGTATTACTGTGCGAGAAACACAGTGAGGGGACATCAGTGTGAGCCATAGACCTCCATGTAGGGGCGCCTATGACTAGCAGGCAGTGCCCGGGACACACAGCACAGAATCTACCACAAGAGAGCATGTATTTAAACCTTTTATTGTTTTGGGTTGGAGTTACGACATTTTTAAAAATGATGCTATGGGTTAATAGAAAGAGCAAAGAAACAAAAAGTAAAATAAAAACTATGTAAAATCGCAACTAAAACCCAAAATAATTGATTCATTGGTGAACTAAAAGGTCCTGAAATACAAGAAATCCAGTGTAATAAAATACTGTAATACAATCCGCAATTTTCCATTAATGTAACTGAGCATTTTTCAGTTTTTGTCTTATGCTTAAAGAGGAAAAAATCTTTTTGAGTGTTTTATGGCATGCTATAAAACAAGATAGAAAAATACAGTATCAACTTGTAAGAATGGCTGTGCATAATGGTCTTCCATGCCTCTCATAGGCAATAGGTTGGTTATGGTGCACACATAACATGAAACTCCTAAGGAAAGAAAGAATAGACAAATGCCTGTCAGCTGTAACATAACACACAAATGACATTCCCATCTACCCACAGTGAAAAATCACTTAAGTTTGTCAGAAAAGGGTCTTAAAACTACACAGTTTAATGAGACATTGATTCAATAAAAATGATACTGAGAAGTAAGGCATTCAGAGATTTCAGTAGTCATGAATTTTTTCACTTGATCCCAAAATTTGTCAACTAAGTTTTTAAAAGTTTGTTCTCAGCTGAAATTACTGATAAATTTCACACATTTAGTATTTCATACATTTACTTTTTTCCCAAAAAAGAGCATGAATTAACATCTAAAAGTGTCCAGCCATAACAGGATGGAGATGACACTCAGTCAAATACTGGTATCAGTTTTAACTACCATTCAAGTGTTTGAGTGTCACAAATGTATTCAACCAAACAAATGGCATAAATATCAAAATGGCACAATGTATATTGTAAATAAATAAAAAATACTGTGTGTGTAACATAAAGACCCAGCATTAGCACATTAAACCAAAGATAGCTGAGTTCAAAACAATGAAGGAATCAGACCCACAGAGGTCATCTAGGACGATCTTCGAGAATACCCCTGACATTCCTTTGCAACATCTGCAAAGGGCTCCTCAGAGACACATAAATAAAGGCAATTATATCATTTATCACCCATACAGTATTATTCTTCTAGGTTAGCAATTAACAAATTTTAGTTAAAGGTGTCCCATAATCCATATTTAATATTGCCTCAAATTCACCAACATCGTCACTAAAAATCCCCAGACCACACAGAAAGTAACAAACTCCACTATTTTTGGATGTCAGAGTTCAGCTGCTGTCCTATTTAGATTCAGGACAGCTCTGCCCATTTGTCCTGACCCCACTCAGGAGGTCCATGTGCAACCCGTTAATCTATTTCTGTTTCCTACTTCTGACTTGACTGTTGCCTGCGTTCAAGCCACGTGATTATTATTTTGAGGAGGGCAGGAAAAGGGATAAAAACCCTAAGTGTGTCATGTACATATGCTAATTACTTGTGAATCTCATACGTCAGTGGCGATAATAGTGATATAAACTACACACACTGCGTGAGGGACCCATTCACCATCTCACGGCAAAAACACCCTCTACCTGCAAACGAGCAGCCTGAGATCGGAAGTCACTGCTGTGTATCACTGTGGTACTGTGTATTACTGCGGCTGTCACCTTGATCCCAGACGCGAACTTCCCTGCATGGGCGATGACGACCAGCAGAGGGCGATGGGGATCCACCGAGTGCAGGTCAGGCACCAGTACAAATTTTGCTATAAATGCCAATTTTGCAGTTGGTATCTTTCATATGATTTTTCTTAAAAGGACAATAACACTAAAAGGACATTTTGAGAAGTTAAGTTTCTTTTGAATGTCACCACATCACTATCTAAATCTACACCCTAGAGTGTAGGGAGGTATTAGGAATAGGAATGACAGACTATTGGAGGTGTTTTTTTTAAAGGGCTCTGAGAAGAATTTATTAGAGGTGGATGTAGGATGAACTCAAGAGCAGCATGTGGGTCTCCAAAGAAATGAGGCACCAGAACGGCCTTTTGAAGATGCAGGGACAGCACCAGTTAAAACACAGAAACACCTCACAGGGCTGGTTCAAAACTCTTCACAAGGCCCTGTGTGCTTTGAATCAGGGTGCACTGCATGGTAATTTGCATCCCAATGCCACAATTCACGGGTCCAGGAATCAAGTGGTGGTGTTGGGGTAGAATTAAATTATTAGTAAAGGCACAGCTATAAAATAACAAACTTACACATGTGTTATAGCAAGTTAAAGTCAAATAGTAGCCTCTGCCTGGCTCCTGCTCCCTGTCACAAAAACACCCTGCTGAATTTAGTCAGCCGTGACTGTCTGAGTCCAGCTGTTTTTCTTCTGATACTGCACAGGGCCAGTTTGACTGTTTCCAGCTGTTGTTTCCCTTATGTAAGGAAGCATATTGCTTCTAACTGGCTTCAAGGACTTTGCTTGGGGCAGAATAACCCAGTCAAAGATGCTTTCTAATTCTGCTTGCTTTGTTTCAACCCTCCACTCTCATTTCCAGGATTTTCCTATTAAGATAAACAATTCCTTTTAAGCAAATGTATACAGTTTTAGTTTACCTGACAATATGTGACTTAATTCAGTCCATGTAACCATAATGTAACACCTTGTGCTTCTGGTTTGCAAACTGTATTTAAACTGAACCCAGAACTTCCTCAGTGCTGATTATTTCGGTCTGAGATTTCCATCAGCCTGCAGGCATAGTAAACAGTTGCCTTCTAGAATCCTCGGTGCAAGGAGGATTCATTTGGTTCAATATTGGTTTTCTGTAACAGTGGAACTGGGAAGGGTTCCAATCACCATTATCCCTAGTGACCTACAAGCAAAGTCTGCGCTTCCTGATTCCACAAACGTGTGCTCTGCTGGACTAGTTATAAAGGGGAGAGGAGGCTTGTGCCATGCAGCACAATGATGATTTCATACAACTGGAAGTTGAGAGTTTATCCTGGTCATTGTGGACTCCTCGTGCCTCTGAGGAAACAAGTTGAAAAGGGAGTGGAAGTGTGGCAGAGGTGATTGATTTAGACTCTCAAGTGTAAACTGGACTATTATTCCACACTGCAGAAAAGTAATACAATTCTGGGAGTGCAGAAGGTCCCACAAGGAATCTCATTACCATGCCCTGTTATTAAGGTCAATGAGAAACTCTACGTACTGCCCAAGCCAGATGACAAATGGTCCAGAAAGGTCAGAAATGCAGTGATAGTCACCCCAGCAGGAGAAGAACCATGACTTGCTGAGGTAGTTGCTGGAGGCCAGGGGAATACAGAATGGGTTGTAGAAGAAAATAGTTATAAATACCAACTATAACTGTGTAACTAGTTACTAAAAAGTATGGCTTTTTCTGTATGTTAGGTTTTGTTTTTGAGACAGGGTCTTGGTATGTAGCCCAGACTCACCTTGAACTCATTATCTAGGCCAGGTTGTTCTCAAACTAGTGGTGATCCTCCTACCTCAGCCTCCTGAGTGCTGGGATTACAGGCATGTGCCACACCTCCAAGCAGATAAAAATGTCTATTTGTAATTGTTGTCTACTATTTTTTACTATACACCCTCTGTGTCATAAATGCTAACAGATTCATTATTGGTTCTCATAACCGAAGCAGCACCAGCTACTGCTTCTACATCTTCAGCTGGAGTGAAGTAGTTTGGCAGAATCAAGGGCAGATACCCTCAGGGGCCTCAGGACCACATGGAGGTAATGGTCTCCATTCAGGACAGGGTCCTCATTGTTCCCTCCATATTTACAGAAGGTGGCCGTCTTCTTGCAAACAACCCTCATCTTAACTCATCAGAAATCTTTGGATTTGTGTGGAAACCTTTGTGTCCAGAACTCTGGGGTCTTAAAGTCCAACAGAGAATATACAACTTCTGGGTCTCACATGAATGGACAAGAAACAGTGCTGGGTCATGTACTAGGTGGCCACTGGCTGCAGTGAGTATTTACAGCAACCCAGGAAAGTGATTGTCCACTGTGATTTCATGGTGATGGTCTCTATCCTAGATGCCTGTCCAGGGAGAGCTGCACTAGTCAGGACCAACTTGCGAAAGGTCTGGAAACTTACACCTCTCACTTGCACTACCTGAATTGTCTATCACGGCCTCAGGTCCTCACTGTGTTCACCTTCCTCATGCGTCAGAGAAGAAGTCAATAGGATGAGAAGATACTTTTTCCTGGAATTTCAGAAAGTAACTTTTTCCTACAGAAGCACAGCTCCATTTTAGGAAATGTTCAATAACCAGTTGTCTCTGCAGCTGAGGACAGTGACTGCTGGTGACACACACAGGGACATCAGTCTGGGGCCAGAAGAATCTGCCCACCACTTGGAGCCAATCCATGGAATATGCTGATTTTCTAAATGACTCCTCATCTATCTATCTATCTATCTATCTATCTATCTATCTATCTATCTTATCTCCTCTTAAATTTTGGGGAGTGAACTATAACAGCCCATATATACTAAAAAGAAAGCCGTGAATCATGAGTTCAGATGCTTTGCAATATCCACTTCTCATGATCATCACTGTCATCAAAAATTAATATGCGAGCATTACACCAAGAGGAGGTATTGTCACATGCAGGAATAAAAGTTTCTATTTAGAAAACAAAAAAATAGGATAAGTCATAAGAAGGGTATTTTATGGAAAATTTTAGGAAAATGTATGAGTACTGCTCTATTATTTATCTTGAAATTGGGGATGATGCTAGGCCTGGTGCTGCATGCCTGTAATCCCAGCACTCGAGAGGCTGAGACAGCAGGATCCCTGTGAGTTCCAGACCAGCCTGGGCTACAAAGTGAGCTCAAGGCCAGCCTGAACAGCATAGGGAGACCCTGTCTCAAAAAGACAAGGGCTGGGGATTTACCTCAGTGGCCTAAGCGGCTGCCTGTCAAGTACAAAGTTGTGAGTTTGATCCCCGTTACGAAAAAAATGGGAATGATTATGTCAATATTTCACAAGTTGTATGTTTGTTTTAAATGTGTCTCACTTGTTCATCATTAAAATTAACATATAATAAGTAACTTGGAAAGATTACTACTGAGGCAGATAAAAAGAGGAGCTGTTAGATTCTTGAACATATGCTTGAAAAGGATACTAGACACTGCTTCTCTATTCATTTATGTAAATACTGTAATGCAGACAAACCCTGTTATGTTCTCTCCTTAGAAGA
>RJWT010041465.1:0-12320 GCA_004365215.1 Cuniculus paca
TATGAGAAGTGGACTTGTGGGCAACCCACTTTCCAGGTCCCCTTATGTATCTCTTAAACAAAAGCTGTCTTTCCCTCAATAAATACTTTCTACTCTTAACCCCTGTCGTTCCCTAGAATTCATTTGAGTTTGGGGAATGCGAATTCAGCACATCAGACATCTATCTAGCAGGTTGGGAGTTATATTTCCCTTTTATCATTTGCAGATTGTATATTATCCCTATGTCATTACCCTGCCTTCCAGTCCCACGCTTTAGAAGTTATGTTACTAGTGCCTGCTGTCGTTACATTTCAAAATAATATGCTTAAATCACTAATTTTTGGCTCAGTAAATTACCTTCCATGAAAGATAGGGTACCTCATTTCTGAGCACCCCACTCTGCTCTGGGTGTGTCCTACTTCTGATAAGCCCTTCTCACACCTTTTGCTGATGCACTGTGAAAATTCTTTTTCCGTAACAGGAGTCAGGAACCTGCATTTATTTTATAAGGGTGGGTCAGGTTCCTCATACCAGCATCTGGGACCCTCAGACCCAGCCCAGTGACATTTACCTTGGCAATCCAGAGGGGCACCTCAAAAAGAGACATGGTAACTGCGGAGATCTCAACTTCTGTTTGTGAATAGTCTTTTAAAATGTAGGACTTGAGGAAGACACCCTATCATACAGATGAGCTCCAAACTAGTTGTTCATGATGATGGACTTTTTCAGACTACTGAAACATGATAGTTCTTCAAAACAAGGTATCATGCTTCATTTCTCTGAGTACTCACACCCTGCTTTTTGAGTGTATCCTGTATTTCTACCTCTAATGAACCCTTCTCATGTCTCTTTAAAAAAAGATGATAGAATACACTGACATTGTTTTCCTCCTTACCATCCCATTTCCCTTCCCTTTCCATTTCCCAGTATGTCAGGTATAGTTCACAAAAGTATTCTAATTAAAGAGCATAACTGAATCTCTGCAGTTTGGAAAACATTTATAATGTACTCATTGTAAATTAATTAGAGCTATTGATTCCAAACATTTATAGTATGATAATGTAAATAGCTTCACTACAAATTGAGTAATTAGGTCCATGAAAGAACATTTTCCTGGAAAAAAAATTTCAAGTATCTGAAGTTTACGCTTAATTTCTAACTTTCCTTCTTCAGTGGGGTACGTACTCAGCTCCATGTGTCTTGTTCTCGTGCTGCACCTTTTCTCATACATCGTAATTTAAACACAGAAAACATATGTGGTGGTAATTTTGAGTTCTTGCATTTTCAAAATGCCTTTACTTTGATCTCAATCCTGTATTAATAATCTACATGTTTAATTTACAGGTTCAGAAGCATTTTCCTTTAGACCTTTGAAATTACTGCTCATTCACTTTAGCATATGGTATAATCTTTCAGAAGTCTGGCTAACCTCTTCTTAGGGAAACTTCTTTTGACATTCTCCCCACCAAATGGTGCTCATTATTCTGCAACTCTTCCCCATAGCAACAGGACACAATGTGGGCTGTGTACTCAATCATCAGTACCACAACTCACTTTTCTAAGCCAGGTATACTCAGTTCTTCTGCCATGCTTACCCCATCTGCATCCCTGTCATCCTCCTGTAATGATTCATTTTTGAGGCAGTTGGGAGTTGGGAGAGAGTAGAATCCTTTGCTTTTGCATACAACAAGAGACTATCTCACCATTTCACTGGCACTTTCCAGAAACTTTTGTAAAGGTTTACAAGAGAAATAAGACCAATAATTTTTGACTTACACATATGCAAAGTAAAAAATTTAAATTCTAAAGACTTTTTTAAGTATTCTGATCTATTCCCATTCACCCCATCATTTTGTAGACATAGCCAGGTGGTATTTCACAAAAACAGGTATATATGAGTATGCATTTTTTTCTATCCCTCACTAAACAGAAATAGGTGAGTCATTAGTCAACTTTCAGAACCTGTTTGACACCATTCATACTGGTCCAAAGTGCAAAACAATTACTGGTCAGAATGATTTGGCCTTTAATAATTTGATTTCTGCTCATAAATACTGTCTTATTTTAGAAATACAATTTAGTAACATTTTAATGACTTTCTTTTCTTGGGAGAATAAAGGCATTTTTATTTAAATTATACTCTCATAATTTGCTTGCTCAGGGTTATGACAGGTATGAGTCCTGAAGAAACAATGCTAGGTTATTCAAGTAGCTAGAGCAATAATCACAAGAAAAGCATGTTGGTGAAATGCTACAGGCCACAGAAAAACACAATGGCTCTGATACCACAATCTGCTCTAATCACAGCTTGTCCACAGCTAATGGGACAAGTATCAGCATAATACGTGCTGCCACCCATGTTTTATGTAGATCCAAATATTTTTAATGACATAAATTTTCACTCCGTGTTATTCTAGTAATTGCCAAACTTTTACTGTGGCATCCTTGGATATTAAGGGTAATTGGCAAGAACGGTTCCACAGCCTGCTAAGTTTGGCAAACAACACTGGCGCTTTACCAGAGAATCACAACATAAATTAGCTTATTGAAAGCTCTAAGCAGCTTATTGTCTTAGTCTGTTGAGACTGACACAACAAAATACCATGATCTGGGTGGCCTATATAAAAAATTTCATTCCTCACAGTTGTGGAGGATGAGAGGTCCACAGTGAAGGCCTAAGCAGATCTGCTGTCTGGTGCAGGCCAACTTGCTGGTTCCCAGACAGCTGTCCTCTTACTGAAACCTCACAGCTTGGAAAGGGCCAGTGGTCTCTCCCTGGCCTCTTTTATAAAAGCACCAATCCCACTCGAAGGCTGTCCTATGACCAGTCACCGCCCACAGGCCATAAGTGACATCACCCTGGGAGTGATGATCTCAACACCTGAATTTTGGAGGGATACAAAAATTCAAACCATACTTCACCTATTAAAAAAAAAAACCATATTTAACAAGGTTCAAATATGACTGTATTAATACAGTAGTGTATTACTGTACAAATTTACTTGAACACTTTTTCCACAGCATATGAACATCCTATAGCATACCATTCTGAAGAACAAGCTGTTGCTACACAAATGAAATCATAACTAAAACTCTAGTAAATAATGTGTTGAAAATTTTGTTCACAAATGTCATTTTGGGTTTTGTGTTTTTGAGACAGGACCTCACTATGTAGTTCAGTCTTGAACTTACCATGTAACCCAGGCTGGCCTCAAATTCAGTGATACTCCTGCCTCAGCCTCCCAACTGCTGGGATTACAGGCATGCACTACCACGCACAGCCCCAAATGTTTTCAATATAAATTTTCCAGCTAGTAATGTCAGCAAGGGCACTTACTTTTACTGCCATAATGCTTTAAATCTGCTCCAACCAGGCACACCCCCACCACCTGAAACTGTCAAGATTATCTTGACATCGACTTTGCTAAAAAAAAAGAAAAGAAAAAGTGCCTACCATATGCTGACAGCATTCAAGACATATACAACCTAGTTGAAGAAAAGTCCAGATACGAAATTACTATTTTACCCGCAAAGAAAAAAAAAAAGACTGTGATAGACTTCATTTGTGTAGGAGGTATAAGTCAGCTATTTTATTGTTCATTTCTTCACATGTAGATTCCCCACTATCTTTGTACATTAAATAAGTTACTTGGAAAACATGTTGATTACTAATTTCCAATAGCGCATACACCAAACTACTCACACACACCCCAAAGATTATTACTTATGCCAGTTGCTTGATATTTCACTGTCTTAAATTTATATAATTCAAGGGAAAGCGGAAAATAAATTAGGCCTTGGAGAAAAAGGAGGACATATGCTAACAGTATAGAAGTGATGAATCCTTAATACGCTCACGATAGGGCCACACATGCATGATTGTCTCATCTGGCAGCTCACCACTCAATGGGACAGTCATGCACGTATCACTGGTCTTTCAAGCCAGCAAGACCATGTTAGATAATCCTGATTAGAAAATGAGGCCCTTTTGCAGGGGTAAGGAGATTGATCCTCATTTGTCCTGTTTAATGGGCTACATTAAACAGATCTTTAGCCCAAAACAAAATCTACAGCTATTTTTTTTTTAAGTATCAAACAAAAGTAGCAGTTTATACGTTTCAGGAAATAAGTAACACACATAAATGTAGTAAGTTCATTTCCTTAACAATTCTCAAATTAAAGGCAGGGTATGGATGTATTTCAGTAGAGAAGCATTTGCCTAGCATGCATGAGTTCCTGGGTTCAATTCCCAACACTGCAAAAAAAGAAAAATAAAAGTTCTCAAACTAAAATTAAGGATTACAGCTTTATGCCTAGTCTCTGTTTTCCCAGCCAGTCCTAATTAGGAAAGAACTGGTGACAGAATTCTTGCTCCAAGAAAATACCACACTTAAATAAAAATCTTCAAGATACCAAAATTTGTGAAAGAAGGAATGTAAGCAGCAACACAAATCACCAAAAATAAAGCAAGATCTTATCAAGGTTTTCAGATTAGAAAAAAGTTAACTTTTATGATAAATAGTTTATGATGAGCATATGACCTAGTACATATATATCCTCTATGCCTATAGATTTGCATAAAATTTTAACAAAAGGACAACAGAGACTATCAGCTTGTAAATACTTGTATTTCTCTCACAAACAATGTTGTATGAGCCATTACTAGTTTAATATGTATCCATAGGATTAATACTCATATGGAGTATAATGTGGAAAGTGCAGAACTAAGTTTTATCTGAAAACAAAAGCACATATTTCTTAGGATTTAAAAATATTGCACATAATAAGGTTGCACAAAAATTACTGGCTGGTTTTACAAACAGAATGAGGTATTAGTCAATCTCAAAGATAAATGCAGAGGAGGAATTACACATACACATAAACCCACATAAATTCATAGTAATACCTAGAGTGCCAACAACTAAGACAAATATGTGAAAAGATGTGTTAAGTAGTTAGGATTTCAACTCTAATCACTAGGCAGGGCCTAAACACGTAACAATCTCTTGGCAATATTTTGTTAAGTTTTCTTTTTTCAGTTTAACCAAAAGCAGTATCCACATTTCCTGTACCCAATTCTGTAGCAAGATAGGGTAAATATCAAACCAACCCTTTCAGTGGCAATTAACCACTGAATGCTCTCCTTTGCTGACTCAATTACACACTGTCATACATATTTAGCCATCCACGTCACAGATACTAGAGCATGCAATTTTAAACTAGCAAAGGTTTCACTGCAAAAATCATTCAAATTCACACAATAACTTTTAAAGTTTAACCTATACATCAAAAAAACTCACTTTTTCTTTTTTCTGGTGGTCATGAAACTGGCCACATTGATGAGCCTAAGGGCTCATGGCAGGTAAAAAAACCAGCAGAATAATATCTTCTTTAAAGGACCTTTTCTAATCGAGAAAACTAATAATTAGATTTTTGTCTAATTCACTAGCTGAACATTGCTGAATCTGTCAAAAAAATTAAATATATAATAGTAATATCAAATTTCTGAGTAAAATCATGCACTTGTCAAAATATTTCAGAGAAAACCTTTTCATCAAAGATACTAAGGAAGAGTCAACCAGGTGGATTTAATAAGAACAGAAGAAGAAACTACTGTCCTGAACAGTCAGTGTATGTAGTGACCATATTTCCTCTTCGCTGAGTGACAGTCCTGCAGTGCTTGCTAGATCCATGAAATCTATTTTCAGTCTGTACTGTGTGCCGGTTGGTGGAGTCAAAGCCACTAAAAGAAAACATTTTCTCCATATCTTCAAACATGTCGTCAAACAATCCACCTCCAAAAGAAAACTCCTGGAAATGATGCCGCTGTCTACTAGAACCATCTTGCCGTGTCTGGAAGTGATTTTCAAAATGCTTCTTAGATCGAGTATTTTGGTTTTGACCAAAAAAACTAAAGTCTTTAAATAAGTCGTCAAAATTGAAATTAAAGGACTGCTCAAAAGGACTTCCACTACCTCTCTGTCCTTTACCATTAGTGAAAGCACTGTGTCCCAGTGTATCATATTCCTTTCGTCTACTAGCATCTGAGAGTGTTTCATATGCTGAAAGAGATAAAAATATTTTAGTAACTAAAAGTATTCAAAATTACATATATTCAAACCTCCTAAAACATTTGACTTCATTCAATTCTATATTTTAGGGAATGATTTCAAGTAAGTAAAAGTAAAATACTACAAAGTTCCTAAAAAAGGCAGGGTCTTCATCTTAACTCACTGCTGTATTATCGGTAGTTAGCACACTGATACCTCTAGTAAACATCCAATAAGTGTACATTAAATGAATGCAACCATTACCACAAATAAATATGCAAACGATAATCACAGAGTTCTTTAACCTTCATAATATTTGCATGAAACTATTACCTGTATTAAAGAATTAAATGATCAAACACTGTATAATCAATTAATAGGAATTAAGATTTTCCACTTAGTAGTTGAAGTAAATGTGTAATTCCAACTTCCTAGTCAATTACCACCACCCGCCATTAATTATGAATGGTCAGGAGGTGCAATTCATTGTAGAACTACCTTAGCAGTTTAAAGCAAAATGTGTTTCATACTTTCCCTTTAAGGCATACTTGTGGTTTGAAATATAGAACAAATGAATAAGAAAATTTTAGAATCTATTTTAATTTTTTTTTTTTTTTTCAGCACCAGGGATTGAACTCACAACCTCGTGCTTGCCAGGCAGGCACTCAGGCCACTGAGCCAAATCCCCTGCCCTTGTCTTTTTAAGACAGGGTCTCACTATGCCGTTCAGGGTGGCCTTGAGCTCACTTTGTAGCCCAGGCTGGTCTCAAATTCACAACAACCCTCCTGTCTCAGCCTCCCGAGTGCTGGGATTACAGGCATGAGCCACCACACGTGGCTATTTTAATTTTTTTGTATTTAGTCTACTTAGTAAAATAGTTTCATAAGTTAATTGGTAAGAAATTTTGCATAAATTTCTTTTTACACAGAAACGATGATTATTTCATCAATAACAGAATGAAATCATGTATTTTCAACATTTTTAGATCCATTCATGCATTCAAGAAATAAGAAAATAATTTCATTATGTCACTATAAGTAAATCCCCCACCGTCCCATATCCATAAATCCAGATAGTCTCCTGACTATTAATACACAAGAGGCATCAGAGTTACTTACCTTCTGCAATCTCTCGGAATTTTGCTTCAGCATCAGGGCTCTTATTTTTGTCTGGGTGATACTTCATGGCTAATTTGTGAAAGGCCTTCTTGATTTGGCGTTCTGATGCTGATTTTGGCACACCTAAGATATCATAGTAGCTTTTTGAGGCCAGAATTAATTCTGTTATCATTAAAATGCAAATTGCAAAGACGAAGACTGACTGGGGAGTAGCCATTTCTAATATCCTAAAAAAAAAGGAAAGAAAAAAGTTTACTGAAGGAATTAATCTTAAGACCTTTTTCTTTTAAAAGAAACCTAATAAACCTTCGGGGATATGAGGTAAAAAACACAGTAACAACCAGTTACATGTCCACAACCCTAGCACTTGGGAGAATGAGGCAAGATCACTGCAGGGAGGCCAGCCTGGGCTACACAGAAAGTTCAAGGTCAGCCCGATCTACACGATGAAAACCTGTTTCAAAACACAGAACAAAAAAACCGCCACACTAACAAAAAGTGAAGCAGATGATATCTTCTCTATATCCTACTGTGTTGTGGGTGTTAGCACTTAGCACTTGTTTTTCTTTTCTTTTTTCTTTTTTTTTTTTTTGGGCTTAAGACAGGGTCTCACTATGCAGCCTACAATGGCTTGGAACTTGCTGCCGTTCTGCCTCAGACTCCACTTGGCACTTATAATTAAGGTTTTCTAACTGAAATCCAGTTTAACTGAAATGGTGCCTTCTCAGAGAAGAAGGATTTTTATTAATTTAGACATCTTGGGCTACTAAAGTAATGCATTTTTTCCCCCTGAAAAGCTAAATATATTACCCTTACAGAATATTTTCATGTTTGTTCTTTGAGGCAGGGTCTTGCTTTGCAGTTCAGGCTGACCTTGAACTCCTCACAATCCTGCCCACGATCCTCCTGCCTCAGACTCTGCTTACAGATGTGCACCATCAAGCCTGGCTACAGAAAATGAATTCTTGAAAGGAATATTTAAAAAACAAAAGAAAGGAAAACTACACTTAAAATATTATTTGGATTATTTTTCCACTGTGCTTGCTTATGATGGAGTCTTCAATATTTGTCAAAAACCAATTAATGAAAATTTTGTGTCTTCTGTATTTGCCCAAAGTATTTTGAGGAAAGGCAAAGCCAATAAAGACATTTCTCAATTTGGCTGAATCCTATTTGCTCCTAAGAAGGGCAACACAATTTGGGCGTTATAAAATCTGCATAAACGTAACACCTGAAATGTTTAACAAAGAAGTATGAATGAATAAGATCTGCTTAAAACTCACAATAGAATTTAAATCGGGTGTGGTGGCCCATGTAATCCCAGCACTCAGGAGGCTGAGGCAGGAAGACTGCAGGAGTTCGAGGCCAATGTGTGCTGCGCAGTGAGTTCAAGGCCAGCCTGAACTACAGTCTCAAAAAAAAATTTTAAGATTTCTACTAAGGCTGACAGAAAAAAAAAATATTTTGTACTTTGGAGAGGTTCTTACTTCGCAACTTCTCAATACTGTACTTAAAATATTTCCTACCTATAAATCTGTTTTAATTTAGAGTAGAACTGAAACTCTTGATACTACGTATTTAACGAAATGCACGTCTAACGAAGCGATCCTGTTTTTGAAAACTGCACCACAGGAGTCCTCACTAACTTATGATGACACAGGCTGACGAAAAGGCACTAGGGTTTGGGGAAACTGTCTTTCCCTCCTGTGGGATTTGCTGAGAGTAAATTAGTAGACGGGTTTTTTTCCTTTCCCAGGGAGTTACTCATAGTTGCCGATGCCAAGGGTCACGCACAACCTCCCGGTTTAAGGAGCACAGGCGGAGCGTGTGCAGGAAGCCGGTCGCTCCCCGTCAAACTGCGGGTCTGCAACGACAGGCGCCTTCCCGGCGGAATGCACGCTACTCCCACGGTTTCAGGGTGAATGACCGTTGTTTAGAAGGCTAACTTTCCCCTGAATCTGGCTTCTCCTTTGCAAGCACGGCCCGCTGGGCGACGGCCTGGACCCCCTTCCCGGGAGTGCCGCGCCCCAAGGCGCCTCTCGAGCTGCCCCGCAGGGCTGCGTCCCAGCCCGACCCCAAACGCACTGTCCCGCGCCGGGCCGCCTCACCCGCGCCCTGCGTCAAGGCACGCGGCCGGCGGCCCTGCGGCGACCGCGACGCACACCCACGCCCAGTGGGCCCACAGACAAAGGCCGCGGCGCAGGGACGCCCCGAGCCCCACTCCCCGCGAACGGCCCCGGCCTCGCCCGCACCGCACCCTCAGGGCGCGGCTCCAACTCCACCAAGCGGGGACACCGGCCGCCTCCGGCCGCCCACTGCGGCCCGGACTTCTCACCCTAGCCTCCGCAGGCTCTAGGGGCCGTGGCGCGCCCTGCTGTGGCTTCCACGGCGACCTAGCGCTCCCAGCTCCCGCGCAGCCACCGCGTCCGTCCACTGCCGGCTCCCCACAGGCGGGCGTTTAGCTGCGGGCGCCACAGCCTCGGGAGATGACCTACACGAAACGCTTTCCCATTGGCTCTCGCCTCCCACCTGACCTTGGCGCCCAACGCGCACGTGGAAAACTGTTGTTGCCGTTCTGCGAGCGCGTCACTTCCGGCACCACCACCAAAGGGGCGGTGCTAACGCCAAAGGAAGCGGAAATCAGGCACTGCTTCCGGTGTCCGTCCTCTGGGACGGATCCCGGCGCAGGCGCAGCGCTTCCACTGGCCGAAGGTTGCGGCCCCGCCTCAGCGAGGAGGGCTCGCTGGCGCCCGGGTGTCCCAGGTCCTTACCCAAGTGATGCCCCGCTATTGCGCAGCGACTTGCTGTAAAAACCGCCGGGGACGAAACAATAAAGACCGGAAACTGAGCTTTTACCCGTAAGTTGTTCCCTGGGCAGAGGCCTACGGGTGTCTCCTGTGAGGCCTGGAAACCAGTCCTGTGCGCCTAGTGCCTGGCCGCGGCGCAGGGGACCCCGGGGCTTGGGTTCAGTGTGTCTCTTTAGACGCCGGGTTTTAGCAGCGTTAATAGTTTGCGCCGTGCCGGTGATTTCCGGAGCCTTTCCCTCATCTCACTTGACATAATGTTATTTCATCGAATGACGTTAACCAGCATTTAGGTTAAATCGCCATGAAATCTGCCAGTTAGGAAGGTGCATTCGTAAGTTTCATGCCTTGTCGCTCAGGAATACTTTAATCGCATTTTTCTCCCGAGCAAATCGAAGCCGGGAAGATCGGATCACCGACCGACCTTGAAAGTTTGGTGTCACAGCTCGAATTCTCACCCGCGTCCGGTTCAGAAGTGCACATACCCTAGTGCACAATAGTACAAGCAATAGGGTGTGATTCAGAATGACTAGGACCACGAAATACTTCCATGAAATTACGGAGGACTGATGTTTCTGCACAACAGGGGAGGGGTGTTGTATAAAACTTAAAGAGCTCCAAGACTGCGCCTACTAACTTCAAATCCTTGTTCCAGTACTTTGTCTCTGAATGACCTTCTGCAAAATATTTAG
This sequence comes from Cuniculus paca, assembly GCA_004365215.1. Taxonomy (NCBI): domain Eukaryota; kingdom Metazoa; phylum Chordata; class Mammalia; order Rodentia; family Cuniculidae; genus Cuniculus; species Cuniculus paca. The sequence continues at coordinate 10,645 of RJWT010041465.1, forward strand.
GCCCTCGGTGCCTTGTATCTTTCCTATGTTAACTGGAGATACTAGTAGAACTCACTTCGAGCTTACTGTTTGAAGAGGTAAAGCAGTACTAACTGGAGGTACATGCTTAATGTACATGAAAAAAACATTTGTAGAGAAAAAAACATTTAAAATACACCATTTTTTTCTTGTTTTTAAAAATAATTCCATTTAGAACTAAACTGGTTGTCCTTAACTTTAAATATTCACCACTTACGTTGTGAATCTAGTTTTACTGTAGACCTGAAGCTGTCATGGTTCAGCTGCTTTCCTTTATCCTACATAATGGGGGAGAGGGGCTTTTTGACCCTAAATAATCCACACTACATGGCAATATTTCAAGGATTGTCTCCTTGAATCCCTTTCACAAGATAGGTTTTTGGGAGGAAATAGGCAATAGGTAAGTATATGCTATTACATTAACAGTTTTAGCTCTGAGGTGTTTGTAGCAAAAGATGTTGAACTAATTCTCACATGTATTTGGCCTTGGATTGGCAGATCATAATCACAGAGTAAAAAAAAAAATTTTTTTTTGAGACAGAGCCTCCCTATGTAGTTCAGACTGGCATGAACTCATTGTGTAGCCCAGGCCAACCTCCAATTCCTGGGGAGCCTCCTGCCTCGGCCTCCCGAGTGCTGGGATTACAGGTGTACACCTCTATGCATGGCTAAAAGGCTCTCTGATTAACCTTTGTGGACCTTAGAGTTACCGTATTTAAGGAAAAAAAGCATACTCATGCAAATTAATTATAAAGATGAATTACAAAGGTTTTTGCTCACATACGATTTTTAAGTGGTTATTTTTGTGGATTTTTTAAATTACCTATGTAATTCACATATTAAAAATATAGGAGTCTTTTTCCCCTCTAATAGCACCAAACTTTAAGAACTGAATTTGCTCATGTTAAAGTTGTAGCAAGCAATAGTATATAAATGCATATGAATTTAATAATTCAGTAAATATATGCATGTGGTGTCCTATTATACTGTGATAATCTTAGGTATTTTGGAAGAATTGTATAATTACCAGTTAGCAAATTGAATCTCTGTTGAGCTGCCAACTTAATCAAGAAATATATTCCAAACAATTTCTTAAAACATTTATCTGTTGAGGAAATAGTATAATGTATTTACCAGTAAGGATATTCATAAAGTATAATTTTTTTATAGTATAACTTAGCATATAGGTAAAATGAAATTTGCAAATTGCATTCTTATGTATGAATTTATATGTGTATGTGTGTGTGTGTGTGTGTATATATATATATATATTTTTTTTTTTTCCCCCCTAACTCACAATCTTGCACTTACCAGGCAGGTACTTAAGCCTCTGGGCTAAATCCCCGGCCTGTATGAATTTATATTTAAAAAGCATTATTGTAAAAGGTATAGTCTCATTTTAGATTTACCAAAAAGTTGAATTTAATTCTTTTTGCTTTTAAATGCATTTACTGGTTATGTCTGTCATACTTAAACCCAAGTTTTTTACTTGCAAGGTTAAAATATTTTCAAAACATAAATACTGTTTTTATGATGAGAACTTCCAAAGATGGATCATTGATTTTTCCACATAAGGATATTAGTGTTAAAAATTATTTCCTCAACCAGGCGTAGTGGCTCACACTTGTAATCCCAGCACTCAGGAGGCTGAGACAGGA
>RJWT010041466.1:0-12323 GCA_004365215.1 Cuniculus paca
AATGGCCTTACTAAATAAACCGCAGCCCCAGGTCTGGTTGTGTAGGCTCTCCACTTGCTAGCTTATTTTTCTCTTCCCTTATCCCTCATCCACCCAGAACCACCCAGGGCCTCTCTGCTATCACAGAGGCTCAAGTGAGACACCTATCCCAGGGTCAGAAAATGCTTCAGCCACCCACAATCCCTTGTACTCTTCTCTCTGTGCTGATGGGGCCCACGATACTTGGAGGGTGAGGGTGCCCACCAATGATGAGGCAGTCATTGCCCCCAGCCATGAACATGGACTCAGTCTTAGAAGGCAGGTTGAAGTGCCGAGCAGCCAGGAATGGTGAGAGGCGGTCAACAGGGTCTGAGGGGACAGAGTGGCTAAGTGGACAGGGAGTGCTGGTCTCTGAGGACATGAAGGTCGGCTTGGTCAGCTCCGGGTGCTTGATGACCACCCACTCGTAACGCTGCACCTCGGGCTGCAGCTGAAGGTGAATGAACAGTATAAGTAACTGGCAAGCAGGACCCTGATGAGTCTGATTGTCCCCTCAGTCACACTCAAAGCTCTGCTATGGACAAAGCCCTAAACCAGGAGTAGGAAAATCATGCCACATAAGCCAAGGTCTAACCATCAAAACAAGAAGTGAATGAGATTACCCCTACACAGTAACTACATAATGAAAATAAAACAGAGCCATGTGAGCCAGACTGTCCAAAGCAAAGGGCCTGCTGATCCCCAAGCTCCCTTGGGAGCATCAGTAACAGTTAGGGGCAGAGAGGACCCTTCCCCAAAAATTGAGGAGGGGCCATGCTCAGCACCACTCACCCTGAACACAAAGCATTCTCCAGTCCCAAAGAAGCTCAGTTTGCCGCCAAATTTATTTCTCTCACTCCAGTCCGTTGACAGGTAAGCTCCACACACCTGAGAGAAGACTGGGATGAAGCTGAACCTTTTTCCCCCCAGGAATATTTCCTTGTTCAGGTCTGCTGAGGAGCCTGAGTCACAGCTGGGGATGTTGTGTGTCAGAGCCTCTACCACCACCATGTGCAAGAAAGTGTAGGAGAGGGTTGAGTTTGGAAAGGTGCACTCCTTTCACATCATGCGTTAAGGCTGGGCATCTCCCTCTGTGGCCCTCAAACACAGAAGTAAGCTCTGCATGTGGGCCACGGCCACACTCAGATTTTAGCATCAGTACAGGGGAGCTTCAGACTTCATCAAGGCTCTTGAGGCCAGACCCCAGGGCCCTCTTGTCCCTCCTCACCTCCTTTTGTGTGGTCTTGATGAGTAAGAGGGTCGGCTCATGTCCTTCACACTGGAAAAAGAACCTGAGGGCAGAGATCACATATGCTATTCTGGATGTCCTCCTCACCACCTCCTGTCAACTTCCAGTGACCCTCAGCCTGGTCTGGGGAGAGACCTAGGTGGTCTTCTGCCACCATCTTTTATCCACAGTGGCCTAGGACCTGGCAGTGTTACCAGGTGGTCTTCTCATCTGGCTCATCTGGGCCATTCAGGGCTGAGTGCCCCGGTATAGTCAGGGAAAAGCCTCACCACAGATGGTCCCCAAGGGCAGATCTGAGTGCCAAGTGCCCCAGGGAAGCAAGAACCAGAAGAACAGGTCCTCACTGTATGAAGGCTCAGTATGTCCTTGGGAGCCTGGGCACATGCAGAGGCCTGAGGCTGCCAGTGTGGTGACTGGCACTTGGCTGGCATTCCTGGTAGGGCTGGGTGAAGTGGCTCCAACTATGCCAAAATGTCTGTATGGCTGCAGAGAGAGTCTGGGGTGGGAGATGGGCAGCTCCGTCTCCATCACCCCTGCTGTGTCCAAGCCAGAGTAACTGAGACCTCCTGCTATGAGACTCGAGGTGCTGGATGCCAGGTAAACCTGGCTAAGCTGCCATGGGGGACAGTGTGCCCTGGTGAGATCCTTGTAGGGAAACACATGAATGACTGACTGAGAGCCACTTGGCCAGAAGCTAGCACAGGTGTAGCCCTACTGAGGGCCAACAAGGCCAGGCTTGTGAACAACATGTGAGGTGAGGAGTACCCCTGTAGCCAAGGCTAGTTGCCCCCTGTAGTTCCTCCGTAATGATTCTGTGAGCTCCTGAAGTTAAAAACTCTGCCTCTCATGCCTACATGGGGCACCAAGCTGTAGTATGCATGGCAATGATCTCCAAAGTCTGGGTGGCCTGGGAATGACAGAAGCCTAGATAAGAGTCTCCTGGCTCTCAGGCCCCATAGGAAGAGCCAGGGGTCTAGGTTCAAAGGCTCATCTCTTGCCACCTCTGTCACTTCCCAAAAGTAGCAGGCAGAATGTGCCTGGAGGGACTGTACAGCCTCTTTGGGCCTCACCTGGTTAGGCTGTACCCATGCTGCAATGAGGAGAAGAGCAGGAGGGGCTGGCAGAGGGCGAATCGTTCAGGGACCCAGGACCAAATATCTCTCATCTCCTTCACACTGACGATCTCTGAGTGAAAGTTCTCTGCATGGACGGCTAAGTGCACAAACTGCCTGGGGAGAACAAGAGGAGTCAAAGCCTGCAATGATTTTGACCTGACCATACCCCCACCTCAGGCTCCAGAGCTTCTCTTTAGAACTAAGCTTGGAGGGGACATCTCACCTACTCGGCCAGGTTTATAGCTTGGTTCTAGGTGCAGGACAAGAAGAAACAAGGTGAGGCTCTTTTCAGAAGACCCCCCTCCCACCACAAAAAGGGGAGAGTGCCCAGCCAGGTAGGCAGGTGGGGCAAAAGCACCTTTTCTCTAAGAAATCAGGACAGAGGAAGACAGCTCTAGCAAGACAAGGGTACAGGCCAGCCAAGCACCGGCAGATGACACAACTGAGGCAGACACAGACAGACGAATGGTGTCTAAGTCAGGCTGAGGCAGTGAGCAGAAGCCAGCCTGTGAGAGCCTAGGAAACAGCAAGCAGCCAGTCCAGTGCTGCCAGCAGGAAAGCAGAGAAACAATGCATGGAAATATGGTTTCAGACCTACCTTTTAGAAAGTGAAACACTGAAAAACAGGAGGAAGCAACAGACACAGAGAAGAAAAATAAAACAGACAAGGAGAGGTTAGTGGTGGGTACTGAACACTGGATATGCTTTCTTTTGGCCCTGGAGAAAGAGAACTACAGGGCAACAGCCACACCTATATCCTGATCACAGGATCAGCTGCCAAACACCATGACCCTGCCCAACTCTGATCCCCAGCTAGTGAGGCCATGTCCAGCCACTACAAGAACGACCATCTGTGACGCCCAGAGAGCTGCCCTGACATGACCTCTGGGAGACCAGCCAGGAACTTCTGACCCCCAAACCAGAAAGGTCCTTCCTATTTTCCAATGCCTTTTTACCCACATTGGGAACAAGATAGATGGCCAAGAGTCTGGTAGAATGAGCTCATATCCTCAAGATGCATTCGATCAAAATCCTGCATGCTCCTTCTCAGCCTCAGGACACAGACACACACACACACACACACACACACACACACACACACACACACACACGGCCTTGCCTACCTCTTCTGCTTGACAGTGATGCCCTTCTGCTTCAGTGCTTTCTCATTGGCCATCTGCAGGAGGTGGATCTCCTTGCGGGAAAAGAGGCGGATGGCAAATGCTTTTTCTAGCAGCTTCTCAGGGGACACCGTCTTAGCAATGTCCTTGACAAACATGCGGATCTCCTGCTTCACATTGTCTGATTCAAGGGGCTGACCAGCTCTTACCTTGTGGAAGAACTTGAGGATGGCCAGAGCTACACGGTATAATACCTTGTAGCCTTCCACAAGGAAGACATCAAAGACACGGGCAAAGTAGTTGAGGGGTAGCTCCCCAAAAAGCCAGCGCTGCCAGTCAGAGTAGACTTGCAGCACATCCTCTGACACAGCCACCATCAGCTTGTGGGCTGCCTGGCAGTACTTGTTCACCAGGTCTCCAAATGTCATGCAGGATGACTCAAAGGCCAGGAAGCTCTGGTCAATGAGCTTCTTGCTGGGGTCATTGCAGGCCAGGATGCGGCAGGCTTTCTCAAAGCATTCAGCCTCATCAATGCTGTAGTGGAGCAGCAGAGCCACCACAGCTGGCAGTGCAGGGCAGAAGGAGATGTCAGGGAACTGGTTGGCAATGCACAGGAGGATCTTGCGCACAGCACCCTCGCCTCGGGCATTCAGGCAGTAGCTAGGCACCTGAGTGTTGTCCACAAACTCAGGCAGAGGCAGGCTGCTGCTGCTGTGCTTGCCTACAATCTTGCCCACAATGTCACTGTACACACTAGCATCTGGTGTGACTGTGCGGCAAGGAATGTCCCGAATCAGGCGCTGGTATATCTTTCCCCGCAAGGTGTGGCTCTGAGCCCAGAAGCCCTCTCGAGCCAGCTGTTTCAGCTCCTGAAGCTCAGTCCAGTTCAGTTCCTTTGGTCCCAGATCCTGGATGGAAGCATCCATCTTGTCTTTGTCTACAAAGCAGTTGTACCCTGGGGAGTCCATGGTGCCTGGTGTGTCCAAGAAGAGGCTTTGGACTGCCAGGTTGGGAGCAAAGAGTGGCTAAATCCTTCAGCCTCCTCTCCAGGGGTTTTCTGCTACTTGACTGCCATTTCACACCCTGTAGGATTAAAAACCATTTTTCATTTATATGTTTGAAGGTGCATATTTTATTTTATTTTATTTTATTTTATTTTATTTTATTTTAATTTGAGTCAAGGTTTTGCCATATAATTCAGGCTGGCCTCAAACTCATGGCAATCCTCTTGCCTCAGTCTCCCAAATGCTGGGATTACAGGTGTGCCCACCATTCCTGGCTTGAAGATACACATTTTAAAAAATTTTTTGTTTGTTTGTTTGTTTGAAACTTTCTATACAAGTACTAGAAGGTGGTACATCCCTGTAATCCAAGCACTCTGGGAGGACAGGATTGCAAGTTTGAACTCAACCTGGTTAATCTAGCAATTTAGTGAGAATCTGTCTCAAAATAAAAAATAGAAAGTGCTGGGGATGTAGCTCAGTGTAAAGGCCTTGGGTTCAACCCTCAGTCCTGAAAAAAGCAAAAAACATAGAAGTACTACAAGGGTTTCCATTTAAGATATGAGGCTGCTCTGAGAAGTTATTATGAACTTCAGAGAGTAACTTATTTTCATAGAGCTCATGTGTTACTGGAATAGGTCACACAGTTTCTGTATTGAGAAGCTAGGGAAAAGGTTCCTAGAAGGGCTTCAATAGCCTGGCTCTGCTGCAAACAGTGTTCAGCTCAGGGGGGTCTCCCTTGGCTAATGACCACCTTATAACCCTGGGCCCTTTTGGAAAGGAGCCTAGGATCAAGAGAAGCCACTGACCAATGCCTTCTTTCAGCTCTCTGAGACATTAGGCCTTCAGCAAGCTGTGGACTGAAGATCCACACTACTCCATCCCACCATGCTCAAGCGGGAATTGTTTATTTGTTTCTTTGTTTGAGTCAAGGTTTTGCCATGTGGTTCAGGCTGGCCTTGAATTCACTATGTAACCCAGCTGGCCTCAAACTCATGGCAATCCTTCTGTCTCAGCCTCCTAGGTGTTGGGATTACAGGTATGTGACACCACAACCAGCACAAGCTGAGATTCTGAAGCCACCATTTCATTTTCTGAAATGGTCAACTTGGAAGCTAAGTTCTAGGAAGGTAACTTCAAGTGAGTCACTGAATAGAGAGCTGAGAAACAGGTGGAAGGTGCAATAGTTTCAAAATTATACATTTCTACTTGAAAGACAGCTACTTAAAACACTGAGGCAAGAAGATTATAAGCTGAAGGTCAGTCTGGGCAACTTAGCAAGACCCTGATTCAAAAAAATAAAAAAGGTTTAACGATGGAGCCCAGTGGTAGAGTACCCCTGGGTTCAATCTCTAGTACTAAAAAGACATTTCTGGGTCCCAATCCCCTAGAAGTCTTAGGGGATTTGGTGTTGCCTTACCATCATAACAGCTGTCTTGACTCAGGCACATACAAAAGAAATGGGTAAGACATGCTACTTGAGACTCAGCAGGGCACTATACCAGCAGTTTGCTGCTTTGGATTTCACAACTTATACCTCTTTGCCAAAGGATAATTGAATATACAAGATTATGTGACTATCATCCACATAGATATGTGAATATATATGTGAAGATATGTGACTATCACCCACACATACCAGACTAACCTTTCCACCTGTACTGGTACGAGTGCCCAGGTCACAGGGTCAGCTTCAGTGGGTTTTGGTAAGTAAGCATATCATTCCAGTTTCTCTTGCATCTAGAACACTCATCTAAAAATCGAAAAAGCAAAACAATGAGTAAAAAATAAAGAATTATAATGTAAAACTCAATGTTTTGCAAAAGCACCTTGATGCTGGATTTTGTTTTGTTCAGCTCTTCTGAGATAGGATCTCACTATGTAGTGCAGGTTGGCCTTGAACTTGCAATCCTCCTGCCTCAGCCTCTTCAGTGTTGGGGTTTCAGGTGTGTACCACCATGCCTAGCTGACCCTGGTGTGTATGTGTGTGTGTGCACACGTGCGTGCGTATAACATATATACAAATGACTTTCAATCATTTTTAAGTATCCAACTCAGCAATATTAAGTATCTTCCCGTTGCTGCGCAACCACTGCCACTACCATCTCCAGAACTGTTCCATCTTCCCAAACTGAAACTGGTTTCATGAAACATGAACTCCCATCCTCTCCTCAGCATCCAACATTCCACACTATCACCTTAATTTTGACTGCTCAAGGAACTTTGTATGCATGAACTATACAGTTATCTATCCTTTGGTGACTCATATATTTCACTTACATACTATCCTCGAAGTTCATCCATGTTGTAATATATACATTCCTTTTTTATTTCCAGTACTTGGGTTTAAACCCAGGGACTTTGCACTAAGCTACATCCTCAGCCCTTTTTATTTTTTTATTTGCTGCCCAGATTGGGCTTGAACTTGTGATCCTTCTGACAGAGCCTCCTAGAGTTCTGGGTTGCAGGTATGTGCCATCATGTTCAGCATTTCCTTCCTGTTTTTTTGTTTTGTTTTGTTTTTTGTATTTTGGGGGCTACTGGGGATCAAACCCACAGATGCTCTACTATTGAGCTATGTCCCTAATCCCTTTTTGAGACAAGGTCTGCTAAGTTGCCCAAGTGGGACTTGTGATCCTCCTGCCTCAGCCTCCCAAAGTGCTGAGATTACAAGTGTGTACCACTGCTCATTTCCTTGCTTTTTTAGGCTCAGTGACATTCCATGGTATGAACAGACGATAATTTGTTTACATGTTCATCTGTGAATGGATATGGGCTGCTTCTACCTCTTCACTATTGTGAATAATGTTGCCATAAACATAGCTGTACAAATACAGGGGCCACTGCTTTCAGTCTTTTAGATCTATCTAAACTCATTGATACGTTTTCACAGGGCCTCCTCATAGAAAACATTACTTAAAACCATGTTTTCTGACAAAAGCACTGAAATCATATTACATTTACTATGTCCCCTGTAAAAGCTGTGCCATCGTGGGGCCAGGCCTGCTGCCAGGGTCAGGACCTTTTCCCTCAGCAGAATGAAAATTCTTTAAAGCAGTCTTATCTCCAAAGGGCCTTTCATCTCCAGAATGGCACAAGTGAAAGTTCCCTCTTCCCTGTCTCTGAAGAATGCATCAACAGGCCCACTTGCATCCCCATGGCTGTGGTCAGGTTACACTGCACAGTCTTCCATGCTCCAGTTATTAATAGCTACATATTGTGGGCTCTTGGCTCATAAACTTCTGGAGCAACCCCAGACCCATCCTGTCTGGGTGAAAAGAACTGGCTCCTTCTCAGCGTAGTAAGCATGTTTATAAACAGAATGAGAGCTGGATAGAGTACTGCCAACCTTCAGTTGACTGGCCCTGATTCAGGTTAAATATTAAACTAAAAACTTTAAAAGTGGTTACACTTCGTAGAGAGTTCCTTCAGAGAGAAGCAGATGAAGAACACTGTTTGCTGTGACAAGAGGTCCAGGAACATGCCGGATTCAGAGGGACAATGAGGCAAGGAGACCCCCTTGTGCAGCTTCCACCTCCCCACACTCCTACCCGAAAGGAAGGCATGATGTATCTGGGTCCCTTAAACAAGTCTAATGCTGACTTCAAGGCATTGTGAATGCATAATCACAAAAGGTCAGGTAAGACCAAATTGCAGAGTAAAACTCTGTGGCGTTCTATTTAAATAACCCCTATAACGGGGCATGGTGGTGCACGCTTGTAATCCCAGCACTCAGGAGGCTGAGGCAGGATGACTGCTGAGAGTTCAAGGCTAGCCTGGGCTACATAATGAATTCAAGGCCAGCCTAAATCACAGGGCAATACCCTGTCTCAAAAAAAAAAAATCACCCCTCTAGTGTTTAAAAAAAAAATTTTTTTTGCGGCACCGGGGATTGAACTCATGACCTTGCGCTTTGTTTAAAAAAATTTTTTTGGTTAATTTTTCTTCCTTTTTTGGTACCAGGAATCAAACCCAGGGTCACACACCTGCCAGATAGGCACGGCACCACTGAGCTACATCCCCAGCCCGCACATCGCTAGTCTTATCCCTTCTATTGAAAGATAACCACCACAAATATTTAAAAACTTTTCCTTGCATTTATATACACACAATTACAATGGAGATCTTTTGTAAATTGGTCATTGGTATAGGGAAGTAAAAAGAGGTAGGGAAATCAAAAATATAAAATGAGCCAGGATTGTGCACCTATACTTTGGAGGTCTTTTGGCATTGCTGGGGATCAAACTTGGTGTCTCCCACAAGCAAGTAATGTGCTCTATCACTACACTGCACCCCAAGCCCAAGAAGGCAAGTCTTTACAGGTGAAGCGACTTTTCTGATGGCCACCTAGCTTGCTGCTGCTCCACAGGTTATACACCATACCTGCTCCTCCACAGCAGGCAAGGTTTCACCTGTTCCCCCAACTCCTAACAAAGGTGCCATGCCTGAAGCCTACCCATGTGGCCAGTGAAAATGAAAGAAAGCAGGAAGCCACCATGGAGAACTGAGAAGTCAGACAAGCTTGGTCCAAAGTCCAGCTTTGCCACTTGTTTGTGTGAATCTCAGACAAGCTATGAATTGTATCCAAATTGCAGTAGGCTTGTCTGTAAAATGCATCTAATAAATAATACACAACCCTCACAGACTAGTTCACAGGCTACACACATAGGTTCAGCTCTGACTGGGCCTCCTGGGTAGAATGCAAGTGACATTAAGGTGACACAATACACAGTACATCCTATTCTCTGCCCCCTCTTTGGAGCCACACAGCAGAGCAGTGCCTTCACCAGCTGTGAGACAGTTCTCTTAGGAAACTATTCTCCCCTGACCACAAATACTGCAATCACCTAAAGTCCTCTTTCCCTGCCCCAGCCTCAAATTCAAAGTGGAGGAAGGAGGAGGGACAAGGCTGGCTCAGCAGAGTGGCACCTCTGGCCAGCCCTAGTTACCTACAACTCTCTAAATTTAGAGTGGGTGAAGCACTCTGATCTGTCCTGAAATTTGAGCTTCACTGTCGATTTCAGGAAAATACATAAAATTCAACTTGATACCCTGTTAAAACTGATAAACTAAGCTGGGTGTGGTAGTGCACACCTATAATCCCAGCACTCAGGAAGCTGAGGGAGGAGAATTGCTGTGAGTTCAAGGCCAGCCTGGGCTACAAAGTGAGCTCATTCAAGGCCAGCCTGAACTGCCCAGTGAAATCCTGTTTTGAAAAGATGAAAAAGGGCTGGGGATTTATCTCAGCGACACAGTGCCTGCCTGGCAAGTGTGAGGTCCTGAGTCCAATTCCCCCTGCCCCCCAAAAAACCTCATAAATTATGGCAGTGATACTTTCAGAGAGTGGGGGCTACTTACAGAGAGTTTGTAGGGACAGACCCAAGAGATGACATGTAAGTCAGGAGAGAAAAGCAGCAAGCAGCCAGAAGGGCTAAAGAAAGAGTGCTGGGGCCCACCAAAAGAGCAAGTACAAGGGTTGTGAGGCAGCAATGAAGTCCAGGGAAAGCACTGCCAGAACTCAGGCATAAAGGCAAGAGCACCAAGGCAGTACCTCAGAGGCACAGGCGCATGTATTGGAGGAGTCTGACTTTTATCCTAAGCAAGGTGGGAAGCAGGGAAGGGTGTGACCTGACTTAAGCGGGACTTTTTGTTTTGTTGTTGTCCACTTTTTTTTTGTCTTTTGAGATAGGGCCTTGCTACATAGTTCAAACTAGTCTTTAACTCACTATGTACCCCAGGCTGGCCTCAAACTCATGGTGATCCTCCTGCTTCAGCCTTGGAGCTTGGTATGACAGGGCAGCTCAGAGGTCCCCAGGGTTTTCCCATTGTGACTGCTCCTCAGAGTCCTGGGCCTGGCACTCCATAGTTGCTCAGGAGTGTCTGAGAGTGATGACTCCTGTAGATCAAGGCCAGAGTCACTCTAACAGAGAGGTGTAGTTCAGGAAGTTGCTGGGCAGGCAGGGTGCAGAACTAGCTTGCATTCCTGTGATGAACCCCAACCGCCTCTTTGCCCCTTTCAACTGCCACATTTCTCTTCCTCCACCCTGTACTTCCTCTTTCCACAGCCTATAAATCTTCTTCAGTGATCTTCATAGCTTTTTCCTTACCAACACATGCCTATTTGAGTTCAGGATACTTAAAGTTAGAAAGCAAGTATTTCTTAAAAGTGTGTGTGTGGTGGGGGTGTAGGTAGAAACAAGTGACTTTTATTTCCCCAAAATGTTATGCTGCCATGTTGGGAGATTTCCAAGTAATGCTGTTCACTTGTCACAGAACTACTGTGCCCTCAGGCCATGGTACACTGTCCTTGGTCTGCAAAGCCAAAGCCTTAGGGGCCCTTTAAATGGCTCCAGGAGAACAGCCACACAGCTTCTTCAGGTAAAGGCATTAGTCCTGTGAGACACTTCAGCACCAAATCCCTTACAGCAACTCAAATAAATGCCACATCTACTGTCCACAGGGAACCCCCTGCTGTGTACCCACTGGAAGAAGAAGGCTGCCAGGAGCAGGTGGGGAGGAGGCCCCACTCCACCAGGTGCACAGGTAAAACAACATAGAGGGATGAAAAGTGAATGTGGGAGAAAGGATAAGCCTCAATCTGGACAGTAGGCAGTAGATGCCCAGGACCAAGCAGCTAGTGCCAGACCCCATGTCAACCCCATCCTTGGCAGCTATAGAATAAATCCCACTGCAATTCACTGCCCAGAGATTTGGCTTCATAGCCCATTTCATTTAATGGTGAGGACAGACTGATGATGCAGGAATCCGCCTCACTTCACAGATGAGGAACCTGGGATGTAGACAGGTGTTAGAGGGTCCTAATGCACAAGGAGGGCCACCCTGCTGAACCCTATAGGATCCACGAGGCCTTCCCCCTGCTACTGTTTCCCTCCAAGGTACAGGTCACACTAGATGGTCAGCCTTGTTCCATTGCCTCCTTGACAAGTTTGGGACTTGCTTGTCAGTGCCACAAAGCTGTCCCAAAACATTGCTTCAGGGGCAAGGAGTCATAAGACCTGGGCATTTTTCATTTCCTAAGTGAAGAACATGATTTTCCCAGTTGGATTTAAAAACAAACTCTTTCTCATGTGACAAAAATAGAACCACATATTTAGTCTTGGTGATTACATTTTAACACCTGCCAACACTGGGTACCGAGCCTCCCTTCCACGTTGCAGGTCACAGGGAACAGAGGAGGCAGCAACAATCATGGCTCCCTTTGGGCCAAATTTTTAATCATTCCACAGACTTCTAGTAAATTGACTCTTCTGTGCCAGACTCAAGTTGAGCCCTAGCAATAAAACAGTAAAGACTGCCAGGTATGGTGACACACACCTGCAATCTCAACACTTGGGAGGCTGAGGCAGGAGGATTACTATGAGTTCCAGGCCAGCCTGGGGTACACAGTGAATTCAAGGTCAGTCAGAACTGCATAGCAAGAGACTTTCTCAAAAACAAACAAACAAACAAACAAACAAACAAACAACAAAAATAAAAGGTGAAGAAAGCTCCAAAAGAGAACCAAAACCACAAATGCAGTAAGAAGTGTAGTAAACATCCAGGGAGGGTACTGAAAAACACTAAGAAAGGGCATTGCCCTAGTGCTCAAGCTTCACAAAGGTGATGGTGCTCTAACCTATAAAGATGGGGCATCAGCGTGGTATGGAACAGAACAGAACATGAAGAAACAGCACTGCAGTAGGAAAGGAAGGAGAGGAAACAGCAAGTTGGAGGCCTCAGGTGGGCAATGTCTAGGAATTGGAGGAGGAATGAGAAGCAGGAGGCAGGATTAGCAAGTGATACCGCTGATCTGCATTTA
>RJWT010041467.1:0-12309 GCA_004365215.1 Cuniculus paca
GCTCCCAGGTTTTAGTCAGACTTAGTGCTTGTTTCTTCTCCGTGGCTTAAACTCACATTTGCCTTCATATATAAATTTTCGAAGAGTAGAAAGTTTTAACACTATTTAGAAAGATAGGCTATTGCTTCTGTCTTTTTCAGTCATTTTCAATAATTTTTCTGCACGCATGCCTGCATATTCTGAGCTACTTTGACTTATACGATGGTTTTGAACACGGTTAATAAAAGTTGCCTTAATGGTAATTTGACCAATAAGTATGAAAAAGAAAATTATTCCAGCAATTAAGTTACTTAAAAATTATGACTTATCAAACAAAACTGTCAGATTTGTATACAAGAGGTTTATCTAACAGTGGCTGTTCCCTCTAGAAAATCTGTTCTGAAAGTAAATTCCTATTTAAAATAAGTAAAAGGTGGCCAAAGCTCTCAATAACATGAACAACTGGTGTATGTTACACTTATGATCTCTTTGCCCAAATTATATATCCTAAATCAGAGTAGGCTTATACTCATTCATTGATTCATTCATTCTGCAGCATGTATTTACTGTCCTCTATAAGTACTAAATATGACAGGTTTTGAGAGGATATTAAAAATTACATACAAAATAACACCAGGCTGAGAAATAAAACTCGACTGATCAAATCATAGAATTTTAAGGTTGGAAAAGACTTCAGAATTTTAAAACCAGGGCTCGCAGAGAGTCACAGGGATTTGCTGAAGATCACACAAATCCTGTAAGCCCAACGGGCTGTGATGCAGCTGTTCCCAGCGCTGTATTGTGACAGTGGTTCAATGAACGGCAGTGACACAGAAAGCAATTCTCTTTAAAGTATCAAAACATATGAAATAATAAAAAAGTTGCAGCAGATAAGAGATACATGCAGGTGGTCCTTAAACGGGAAAGGCCCATGAGCAAAGTAGGTTTTGAACTGAGTCCAGAAATGGTTTAATATAACTTTCATCTGCAAGGTAAAAAGTGAAGGACATTTTTATTAAAAGGGACTTCAGAAGCAACGGTGTCTAGCATCAGGAATGCGGACAATGTGCACCTGGGTCAGTAGGGTGCCTGACAGAATTAGGGATTAAATTCCTGTCCAAAAATAAAAGTAGATGCTAAAAGCAAAAGTTAAAAAAGATAGAAGGTTCATAACAGTGTCAGTAAAGTAATATTTCCCTGACTTTACAGAGTTAGTGCAACTGTGGGATCCTTCTAAAATAAACAGAAAGCTTAGACACCTGAGATGCCAAGATTAGCAATGTAGAAAAATTTATTTTCTGCATAGTGAGAAATCTGAAACACGAATTAACTTTTATTTCTTTAAGAGTTTCTTTAAATTGCCTTATTTTATCAATTAATATCCCACCTTACCAAAATTGATTCCTGCTAACTACCAGAGTACGTTCACAATTGTTTGAACCAATATTAATAATGATTACCATTTATTGAACATCTAATTGTGTACTCATGCACTGTGATACAGATTAAAATATGCTTTTCTCATACTGGAGAAAGTGGTGTCTTGTTAGGACAGATGTATGTCTTTTGCTATTTTAGCTAGAAAATAAAAGCTATCCATCATTTATTCCTAGAGAGACGAAGTGGGGTGCATATTTTGTACCACATCTTGAGAGTAACTCACCTTGGAAATTGACTCGTATTTGTGCTTTGAAGCTGTCATTTCCCATATGAAAAGATAATTGTAATAGGGCCAGAACTGACAAGTGGTGTGTTGATGTAAACAGTGAGCAAACGAACAGATCAATAAATGCTGAGCAAGGCATGCTTCACCTCAGATTATATTGACTCACTGCAAAAATAATGGAGAGCCAAAATCAAAATGTGTTATGGTTTATCTGAGTTATGGTCATAGCAATATATAAGATAATAGATTAACTCAGATACGACTTGCTGCAAAAGAAGCATCGAGAACAACTATGAGAAAATCAATTTGCAAGCACCTTCATGAAATAAAGTTTTCTGAAAAACAATCAGTACACTTTACTGAAGAAAAATGCTTGTCACACTTACCTGTAATAGAAGTTCAGGACAGACGAGAATTACATTTTTATTTAAGGTAAAAATTTGACCTTCAATAGAGGTTATTTTAGTGATGTCATTATTCCGAGGCATCAAGTTAGTCTCCTAGGGATTCCAAACTTAGTACATACAGGAGGACAATAAAAAAGTGGTGTTTGAGAAGTTCTTAGGAGTGACAAACAGTGAAATGCACCTTAGTGGGTATGGTGGGTAACCGCTTCTGCTGTTAACTCTTTGATTTCTGCCCCAGTATCAGAGTCAAGATTATGTTCTCAGTATGTCTTAACCTACAATAAATCAAGACTGTGATGAAGGGGACAGACTATTCATTCCTGATGTGGGTTACCCTTAGAGGAAGTTTTGCACCAGATCTCCTGCACAGATTCACTACTTTCTTTTTCACTGAGAGTCCTTGCCTGCCATTAAATCTTTTGTACTTCTAACTCTGTCTCAAGATCTGCTTCCTGGAGAACTCAATTGGCACAGTGTTACTAAAAGTGACCCATTAAAGCACCCAGTAGGATGGGACCTGGGGTGAGGATAATTCACCACCTGGTGGGGTGATAAGGTCTACATTCCAGGTGGCAGCATGCTAACTGTAGGACTCTATTCAGGACATAAAGTAGTGGCCCGATTACTAAACATTTCATTGGTAATGACACTGGAGAATTTTTCAAGGAAGATGATGTAGCATCAGAGCAAATAAATAAATAAATAAATACTGATGACCAAGTTCAAGACAGTGTTACAATTGTGCTAAAAATGATTGAGGTCTCAGGCAGGATTTTCATGTCAAGGTCAGCACCCTTACAGGTCTGGGAGATGGTCCTGAAACTTTGGCTCCATAATTCCTCTGATATTTCTAAGCCCTCAGAGAGAGTTCATGCTTCATTATGAAGAACTGGCACCTGCAAGGACCTTTTCCTTGTAAGAGTAGAGCCTCCTCTCAGGATGAGAGCCACTGCTTTTCTTGACTCTCAGGTTAATTATTCAAGTTAATTCGAAGCATAACACTGTTGGGAATGTCTTGGGCATTGATATGGGAGAAAGGGACTTGATATCAAATGATTTCTAGGAATTTGCAGCTATAAGTCAGCAAGAACTGCAGGGATACATTTAGGAGTGAACATTGGAAATGCTGGTCTCAATCAAAGGAACTAGGATAATAATATGGATAAAGGAGAGAACATTGATTTGGAACATACTGTCAGAATACTGGCTTATCACTCGAACAAGCAGCTTATGTGATAGAAGCACCCACAGAAAGGGTGAGTCCTAGAAGCCTGAAGAAAACTGGCCACTGTTGAACAGAATGGAGATGCCCGAAGTGCTATGAGAGGTGGCAGAGGAAGCGACAAGAAAGCTTGAAAATAGACATCTTATAATGAGCATATTGTGAGCTGAGAGACCTGCCAGAAGATGCAGAGTAGAGTTGGAAGGACATACCACTAACTGAGCCTATCTGAAGGCATTGATGAGGAGGGTGTCCAGCACCACTAGAGTGTGCAGAAGTGGCTTTCCTCTGAAAGAAAGGGTTTATGGGGAAGATACTATGATGGAACTTGGCTTTTATTAGTAATGATAAAAATATAACACAGTGGTCATGATCATTGCAGGGAATCTACACATGTACACAACATCTCTTCATCATTTTCAACACTTCATTCCATGGTCTTCTCCATTCCCTGATCCTCTTCCTCACCTCAAACAGCTCTGCCTTTTTGCTTCCTGTCATCTTGCCTTTATTTGAGACTTTTATATATATTTTAGGTTTCTGGTTTTTTTTCTCATATAAGAGAAACCATGTGATGTTTAACTTTCTGTGTTTGGTTTAATTTTTCAATATTATGATCTCAAGTTCCATCTATTTTTCTAAAAATAACACGATTTCATTTTGCTTTATGGCTGAAAAATATTACATGTGTGTATCTACCACATTTTCTTTATCCATTCATCTATTGATGGACATCTAGGCTGTTTCCAGAGCTTATCTATTGTGTATTGTGCTGCCATAAACACAGGTATGCATAGATTCCAATAATACAATTTCCTTAACTCTCTTAGAACTACACCAAGAGGCACAACTGAGTCAAATGGAATTTCTATTTTAAATTTTTTGAGAGATCGTCATTTTGATATCCACAGTGTTTGTAATAGTTTACATTTCAACCATCAGTGTAGAAAGTTTTCTTTTTCTTTACATCCTGTCCACCATTTCTTGCTTTTTGTATTCTTGATAATAGCTGTAGAATCTTAGAATTGTTTCAATTTGTAATTCCCTAATGGCTAAAGATGCTGAAAATATTTCAATGTTTTTATTGGCTATCTGTACTTTGAGAAGCCTCTAGTCAGTATTTTGCTTTTTTTTTCAGCACTGGGGATTGAACTCCTGATCTTGCACTTGCCAGGCAGGCGCTTAGGCCACTGAGCTAGATACCCAGCCCTTGTCTTTTTGAGACAGGGTCTCTCTATGCTGTTCAGACTGGCCTTGAGCTCACTTTGTACCCCAGGATGGTCTCGACCTCATAATGATCTGCCTGTCTCAGCCTCCTGAGTGCTGGGATTACAGGCGTGAGCCACCACACCCAGCTTTTTGCTCATTTTTTAATTGAATCATTTGGGTTTTAGGGGTTAGTTATTTGCATGTTAATCCTCTATTAGAGGAGTAGTTGGCAATTTCTTTCCCATTCTGTAGGCTGTCTTTTCACTGTGTTGATTGTTTCCTTGGCAGTGAAGAAGCTTTTGAATTTGATGTGGTCTCATTTGTTGATTCTTGATGTTGTTTCTTGTGTTGCTGGAGTTCTGTGCAGGAAGTCCTTGCCTGTGCTGATAGCTTCAAGTGTTTCCCCTGTGTTTTCAGACTGACATGTCATGCAAGACACTACAGACACAAAAACTGATTAACAGTCATGTGCAGTTGCATACACATGTATGCCACACCATAAGCTCTAAAAGAGAAAAGGTAAATTTTAATGATAGTATTTATATACAAGAAGATAAAAGGGAGAGTACAGGGAGTGTAGACTTGCAGTGGTGACGAACCTATGGCATTTGTATGACTGAAAGCACCATTAATATATACATATATGTATTTTAAGACAAAAGATTGTTTTCTCTAAACTGTCAGTATTCAGGTTTAATAGCAGTGTTAGCACTTTATGATAAGCAAGTGGATTTCAGGTTACAATTTGGACTCTTGCTCTCTAAAAGTCTTCCATCACTGGTTTAGAGGGTGTGTGATATAAAGTAAAGAAAGAAGAATAAGGGAAGTAATTTAAATGGATATAAGATACAAGGAGATTGAGTCCAATTAATGACCTAAGAGAAATACTAACTTAGTGTACCCTATGAAACCACCCTTGTTTGGGATAGCCTCACACGACATGGCAAGATACAATAGAAGGTAAAATAATGGCTAGCACCTATAAACTCTTACACACACACACGCAGACACATCCCTCCTTCAAAAAGGAACAATGAGAAAAGAAAAGAGTTAATAAAATTCTAGTGTTCCTCCTTATGATAGCATTCATACTGGAATCTAAATTAGTCAGATTACTCCTCTTCCACTGATCAAATAGGAGAGGCTCCATACAGGTTGGGCAGAAGGGTGAACTCCATTCCTCCGTGCTTGTGGCTGGGAACTCAGGTAGGTCAAACAGTAGTTGAATTAATTCCCAACAACTGATTCAAATGCTTCCCCATCTGGGAGTGAAAGACCCAGAAGACCCAAAGGGTCAACTGAGATTTCCACTGTAACAGTGTCCCTTAAGAAAAATGAATCAAGACATATTCTGGATTAGAAACTAGAAAATTATAGCATACAAGGAAATGGAAAAAATGTTTCAAAGAGATATTATATGAGAGAAGATAAGAAATATGAAGAGTAAACAGTCTTGAAAGATGGAGAAATAAAAACAGTAAAAAGTGCTGATGTGTTCAACATATTCTGATAAACCACAATAAGAAGCAACAAAGTAGCATTAAGTTTAAGACTAGTAAAAATATATACCTTTTATTATAAATACCAACTATATACTCAAAATGATTGTTACAACCAGAGTGTTTGAAACTAAAAATATAGGTTTAAAGTTTTTTCTAAATTCTAGTTGGTAGATGACTAATTAACATTGGAAATGTTGGAATTAATGCATTAGTTTGAAGTTTACTTTTGGCAGTGCACCAATTCTATTTAAAATGTCATTGGGTTTCCTCTCAGAAACAGAGCACTGTGTGAAATATCCATGGAATGAGGGCGGAGAGAGGAATGGAAGATTTCTATATTCATTGTCTTGGTTACTTTTCTCTTATTGCTGGGATAAAATACCTGTCACCCAAAATTAGGGAAGAAAAGGTTTATTTCTTACAGTTCTTGGAGATTTCAGTCCATACCTGTCTTGGTTACTTTTTTCTCATTGCTGAGACAAACACCTGACCCCCAAAATTAGGGAAGAAAAGGTTTTTTTAGCTTACAGTTTCAGGAGATTTCAGTTAATAATCAGCTGGCTCCAAGGCAGGGTGGCATGGCACAGGGTCAACACTTCAGGGCAACAGCCAGAGTAAAAGAGAAAAAGCAAGCCTCTTGTCTACCCTCAAATTGTATATAGGCCACCCCGCCCCCCCAACTTCAGGGTAGGTGTAATACTCACAAAATGTCCTTGCCCTCCTTTGCACAGGATAAGGATATTTAAGGTAAGAACCCTGGCTCCTTGTTGAGTCTCTCAGTTAAACTTCTAAACTGCTCAAGTTGACACAAGGTATCAGCCATAAGAATATCCAGCTGGCTCCAAGGCAGGGTGGTGCGGCTGAGGGGCAGCATTCCTGGTGGCCCACAAGCAGCAAGAGCGAACAGGGCAAAAGAAAAGCACACCTCCTTCCCAACCTTACATTGTATGCCAGCTCCACCCCTGGGCAGGTACAGCACTCACACCAATAACCAATCACAAATACTGGATTCAGCTGCCTCCATGACTATATGAGGCTTGGGGGGGGCCACCTAGACACAAACCATAACGTTCATAGATGTAGATACTCCCTTTTTAAGAGCTATCTTTAAATTCATCCCATGAAAGTATATCAGATGTTTATTTTAAAAGTCAACAATTGCCATCGACAACTGAAAAGGCCGGCAATATGGTGACTGGGTAAAAGACTGAAGGAAGTGGATATTAACCTAGCGTAGAACAGATTTTCAAGCAGAGGTATCTTCAGCTGGTGTCAAATTCCATATTACTGGGAATGTTAAAGCAGAAAGGGGATAAATATATCAAGGATGTTTTGGAAAAATTCAAACATTGGCAAGAAGTTTATTTACATTCCTTTAAAACTTCTTCCTGTTCTAAATTTAAATTAGTATTATTAGGGCCTGACAGTACATGTCAGTTTATTTCTTCTGCACTTATTATATGTTGAGTAATTCAAAACAAAAAGACCTAAGATATAGAATACACAAGCTCTTTGCAAGGTTTAAGATTAATATAAAGAAGGGATAACAGCAAAAATGAAGGTTGTGAAATCTCTTTGTCTAAGATACTGAAAAAATACATATAAAAGCCTCATGCATTGTCTATAATGACAGAATTATGGCCTTAGCTTGAGAAGCATAAGAAAGCAGAAATGAAAACATTCTTGAGTATCTTTTAATGTCTCGCCCAATGCTGTGACTTGATTTTTGAGTTTTTGCTGTCTTTGGAAGAATATAGAGTTTACTAAGATTTCTATTTTAAGTTAGGATAACACTGTTAGAAATATAATGAAGAAGTTTATCATCTTTTGTTTTGTTATTTTTCATCACATCACAGCTGTAGGATGGTAAAATATCTAGCAAGGTTTTATTTTGAGTGACTGACTTCCAGAAATTGTAGGACAGAGTGAGTAGACAGCATGAATTAGGAAGCAATTCTGATTTAGGTCATAAAGTTGAGAGGGCGAGATAAGTGATAGAGAGAGAAAGGCGTCTTTCAGTTGTGAAAATTTTTTTCTTTTCTTTTCTTTTCTTTCTTCTTTTTTTTGTGGCACCAGGGCTTGAACCCGACCTTGTGCTTTCCAGGCAGGTGCTTAGGCTGCTGAGCTAGATCCCTGGCCCTTTGGTTGTGAAAGTTGATAGGTAGGAAAATCAATTCAATTCAATTCAATCCAAACTTGTTGAATTTCAACAATTTACTCTGCACTGTGAGCTACATGGTTTCAGGAATCACAAGTCTAGCAGATAATAATTTATTTTGTGAAATAGGACTCACCTTTATCAAGATAAACACAGTGGTGTCATGGAGATTATATGGGTTTTAGAGTATAATTTTGTTGAAAATGAAGTTTACACATAGATCAAGTATGACTTATTTCCACTTGAAGAGAACTGTGTTTATTGTTTTAGTCAAATTATTTTAATGCTTCTAGTAACTTAGAGAAATTATGAAAAATATGTCCATGTTGTGGCTGGATCAACTGGCCAGGTACAGAACAACATCCAAGTACAGTTTGGGGGACAAATACAAGTAAACTAAGATAGCTATATAAATTGAATATAGATTGAAAAGTTAGATGTCAGTGACTGAAGAAAGCCAAAGCTTCAATATTAATTGATTCAGAAATAATAGTAGAGGAAGACATGGTATATATTATGCCTTTTCCTTTGTAAATCACTCCCACTTTACTCTGGCGGATGGTTCATTAAATCTCTTAACTGAATAGGTCCTCTCTTCTCTGGAATCACTAACCTGCATTTCTATTGTACTTCTACAAAACACCAATGAAAATTTCCTCATTACAGGCAATCCCTCCTCTGTCCTCAGATTGCAATCTTTTTATCTGTCTTCTCTCTTATTAATATGTGTATTTCAGGATGGGCCTACTCACTGCCCTCACAAAGTTGAATTGTTTTGTTTAGTGAAAGATATCTTTAGATTTTTTTCTGGTATCGGTTAACAGTTCATTTTAAATTATGAAAACATTTTATTTAAAGTGGTTTTCCTAAAAAAGCATATATTGGGTCACTCACTCAATGTTACAAAAAAGTAAGCATTAATTTATGAAAATGAAGTTATTAATTTTATCCCTGTCAGCTTGAGTAGGCGTCCTTCAATTGGAAATAACATTTTCATATACTGATTCATGGAACTGACTTAATAATTTAAAAAAGGAACTCCTGGTCACTACTATATCCTGTGTTTTTAGAGGTCATTTTATGTCTCTTGTCAGTGCTTTTCAGTATTTGGATACTACTGGCAATATTACAATAGAGCATTTTTTTATATTAAGTATGATTTGTAAAGCACATCCAGTATTTTATAGATCTTTTAGGATCAGCAATATTTAGTAGAAATACTTAGCTACAGTTTAAAAATCTGTTCTTGATTCATCTACTTGAAGCAGAAATGAATTGTAAGAAAAGTAAACACAGTTCTGACTGAAAATAAATTTCATTGTCTTATTAGATGAGACCACAGACTATATGTGTAGTACATGCTTGCTAATGATAAAGTAGAATATCTACTACTGCAGTATCTAATTGTGGTGCTGTGATTTGTCACTATCTTCTGCCACACTTATTCTCCAGAAGGTTGACAACTACAGTTCATATCATCTTGATGTTCTTGCCTTTGTGTTTGTCTCAGCCAATGGGAGGCACCAGCATGAGATCAGTGTACAGAAGAAGACAGGGTCTTAGAATTTACCATGATCTCTCACTGTTTTCCCTATCTGCTTTGATTTTGTCAACCCTGGCTCTACCATTTCAGCTCTGACAGGTGGTTCTTCATTCATAGCCCTAAAACCTCCCTGGAACTCACTAATAACTTGACATCCCCTGGCCCCTTTAACCTTAGGAATTGAGTTTCAGTTACTTCCTTGTTGCTGGGGCTCAATACCTGATATCCACAAGTTAAAGGAGGAAAAGTTTATTTTTGACTCACAGTAAGCAGAGGTTTCAGTCCGTAGTCAGCAAGGTTTGAGGCGTCGTGGTAGAGGGGCATCACAGAGGACAAATAGTACATGGTATGGGAAGCATGAAGGGGCAAGCATCAAACAGCGAGCCTGCCTTTCCCATTTTATTCCATTCAGAGTACAAGTTCGTTGGCACCCAAACCCAGGGTGGGCCTTCTGTCTTCAGTAAATCCACGCAGTCACACCGAGAATGTGAGGAGCGACCAAAGCTAGAAACTGATCACACATGCGAGGCGAGGCAATGGCAGTTGGAAAAAGAAAGAGCATCCAAGGAATGCCATGTAAATGAGCTGCTCCAGTCCAGGGTTGCTAGGCAGAGAGGTGTCACATGACATCAACCTACAGTGTCTAAATAAATGTGCTGCCATGGTTGAGCAGTTCCTTTACCTCTCAGCCAGAGAGAGGGCTGCCGCTGTCCTCGCCTTTCTGGATATTGTCTCTTATCTTTATTTCTCCATCTTCTCAATGTCCCTCTTCCCCCTAACTTCAAGAGCTGCAATGGATGCAGCACTAGATCTGTGCTAAGCCAATCAGTGGACTAATCCCGTTATCACACACCCCTACTTTATATTCACACACCCTAAATCCAGAATTCTAAAAAGTTCTACCTATAAGCACACACAGCTTTGGGAGGATGTCTGGATTCAAGCCATAACAGATAGCAATGGTTTCCAGCTGCTAATTCCTGAGTGCTTCCCGTTGCTAGCCGAAGATTCCTCTTAAATCTGTGTGCACCTCTGTAAATAGTCCCTTTGTTCAAGAAATACTTAGAATTACCACACATTTCTTAGCAAATACTTAAAATTAAAATCTTAATTTTCATTTACGTTACAGAGAGTTGAGAAAGGCTGAGAAGGATAAGATTTTGGAAAAAATATCCTCATATCAGCTTAAAATATACAGACTTCATGAAATGCATTAAGGCTTTAATGTGTGCATGTGTGATCACCTATTTGAGGAAAATACCATCTAAGTGATCATTCTAACTACAAGCTTAATCATAATGCTACATGATGTGGAACATGTCAGTTAGATAATAATTATCACTGATTTTATTTGACTTGGATAGTGTGGAGCTAAGTTCAGCGATGTTTAAGGATAGCTGGAGTCTACCACAGTTGCATAATATCATGAAATAATTGTGATTTACTCAACCAGTCTTCATAAATTCACCCACTTAGTTTGATTCACAGGTTAGGTGAGCACATCAGAAACTGAGTTTCTGCATTGCTCTATTCCTGTGTTGAGATACCCTGATAGCGTCGCAGTCTAAAAATCACTGTGTCTTTGGTTCTCATATATCAAGAGCTCATGTATATAGGCAGTATACAGCTCTGATTATTTAAATCTATTTAAATTACTGATATGCAGTGTTATAGTTTTTCAAATCAGGAGTCACATGAAGGTCACAGATCAACTTCAATAGAAGACTTTCGACTGCTGACAGTGGTAAAGCAGAAATGGTCTCTGCTTAATTACCATCTATGTGATGTTATAGTTAATAATGCTACACAGACCCTTCTGCCTCTTGAGGCTTAATACTCTCCTTGGCTTGCATTTTTATGTTTGGATTGCTTTGACTACTTAAACCAGATTGTAAGAACCCCAGGCAGAGAACAAGTCATCTTCTGAGTTACTAAAAGCAAAGCACATTTCCTCTGTGTTGCAAACAATTCAGGAGTGAAACTTTGCAGAGAATCTTGTCTGATTGACATCAACTGAATAATGAAACCAACTGCAATGGGACTAAAATAAATTCTTGTTATAATGTTCTTAGTTTCTCTTGACTGATACCATTAAATTTGTTTTTCCTTTTCTGCACTTGTCTGGACTAGGTGCTTGGACTATGGAAGGAAGGGTTTCCTCTGTCTTTCTGCTTCTTGCTTGCTATTTTTCTCTCAGATTTATAGTGTTAGGCTTATGGTGCACACACTTCCCCTTTTCCCATTCAACATCTGTCCCCTTTTTATGGTACCCTTCAGAGAACTGAGATTGAAAGGAAATATTTCTATCTTAATAAATGGATAACTGTCTGAGACATGAATATATTCCCCATACATAAACCACATTTTAGAAATGAATGAGTTATTCTAATTTGCAGTTGTCCTTGAAAATTAATGGCATGCAATTAATAATATGCTAATTCATTTTATTCTCTGTTCCATATGGTATTGGCTTGGGTGTCGTGCAAAGTTGCCCTTCTGAAAATGATTTAGAAATAATTCCTTGTTATTGGGAAGTACTAAGTAAGAGACAAGTAATTTACTGGGAAAAACCCTACATAGAAAGCAGAGATGGGTTTTGTTTATGTATTTATTGTGCAATTTT
>RJWT010041468.1:0-12314 GCA_004365215.1 Cuniculus paca
GTCACGTATCCAGCCAGCCTCCTTTCTCAGCAAGCATACAGACTCAGAATTGCAAGTTGTTCCAAGTTTTCAGAAGAATCAGAAATTCAGTTTTTTGGTGGGGTCTGCCATTTTCAATGTTGGCTCAAAAATGTTGAAACACTGTACAGTCCAGAAAAAATCCCACTTGTGGCCCATGGATCTCCGCTCTATGCTTTACTTACACTTTCTTGTTTTTAACCTCTTAGATTTCCTGGAATGAGCTATGATCACTTCTCTCCATAAATCACTTCCTGATACATCCTCTGCTTCAACCCCACCTCTCCACTGCATTTCCTGAATTCACTCCTGTTCAACCCTTAAGACTTAAGTCTAGCTGTAGCTACTCCTGCAGAATTATCCATCTCTTTATACTTTTCCAAATAGTCAGTTTTTACACAATGGACATGAGTAGCAGATGCTATCCATGTTTCCCTCACCCCTCAGATCCCTTGACAGGTCCATGCATATCAATTCCTGTTTTCACTCTCACTGCCTCAGGTTATTGGAATTCACTTTCTC
The DNA here is from genome assembly GCA_004365215.1 of Cuniculus paca. Taxonomy (NCBI): domain Eukaryota; kingdom Metazoa; phylum Chordata; class Mammalia; order Rodentia; family Cuniculidae; genus Cuniculus; species Cuniculus paca. The sequence continues at coordinate 541 of RJWT010041468.1, forward strand.
CACATGAAAGGAGAGCCAGATATGCCTGGGAATTTGTGTCATTGAGGAGCAGCCCTTAACCAATGACTGACATATACAGGAGTATAAATACTTCAGTTCCCTTTTCTCCCCATAGAGATTACTCCATAATATGCTGTCTCCAGATCTGCCCTGCAGATGATTGAGCCAGAGTGCTCCTCTGCAGAACTTTGCTTATTATCATACATTTGCTTATGCTTTTCACAGACATGATTCCTAATACACCGGTTTAAAATGAGTCCTCATTTCAGGATCTGTTTCTGGGACCTGTGGTAGCTTCTAACACGGCCTCCAAAGATCCCCGCCTCCTGTGTTTACTAACTTTTGCACATTCCTCATCCTGTGACTTGCTTCTAAATGTAAATGTGAAAGGCAACACTTTTAGGTTAGCAAAGACTGTGGCTTCCACCTTGCTAGCAGACTCTACAAATTTACTTTTGATAATGCAAAGTAATGCATGAAAGAGACCTACATAGCAAGGAAGCAGAGCTGAGCTCTGGGACCTTGCTAACTCATAGCCAGACAGCTGACTCAAAATAACAGTAAGATAATAAATGTGTGTTTTTTAAGCTTCTACATTTTGGAGTGACTTGGTATGTAGTAATAGATTAACTAGTGTAAGATTTACAACCTAAGACAACATGTAATATTTTTGTCATTAGAAAATGTTATATCCCAGACATCTTTCCCAGAAAACCATTTCTGAGTGCCCACGCCAGAGCCCTAGTGTCCTCTTTGTCATAGCCTTTGTCACCATGAATTCAATCACTGGCCCTTGCCTGTCTGCATTTGTCTCCTTACTCGTCAGCTTGAGGGCAGAGCTCTGAGAGAGAAAAATCAAATGTATTTCTTTATTCATCACCTAAACATAACATCTGGTACATAGTAGATGTTTGATAAATGTTTACTGAAGTAATTAGTTTATTTATTAATTGTTTCTTCCATGAAACTTTGAGCAAATGTCTCCCCATAGTCATCATTCTGCAGCTACCACATCAAGGGTAAGGCAAGCCTTCAGTATTTGGCAAGACCTCCACTCGATGCACCCCCTGCATCATTTTCTAAGCATCTCCTTCTTTTCCACCAGGGTGTGCATCAATTTCACATTTACACTCCTTCCCATCTGTTCAATTCATCTGTTGGATGGTCACTCACTGACATTTTAGAGCAACAGGGAGTTTACTCTTTTTTTTCATAACCCTCTGGGAAGCCCGGGAAAATTAGCTCTGATTGATGTGGTTTCTTCTTTGGGTGCTAATGACAAAATTACAACAAAATATATTCCTTCTTCATACCATGCTTGGAAGAAATCTGCTTATTTTTTGTCTGCCAACCACAGCAAAAACTTAATTAAGCAGGACTTAGTACACATTGGTGGGTTTTCGAATTTGTTTGTTTGGTTTTTTACATCCTAGTTGGCAGAGGAATGAAACTGAAAATCCCATCTACTTCTTCCCTTATTACTTGAAAAAAGAATCTGCAGGTTAGCCCACACTGCTGCCTATTATCAATAATTCCCCCAAAGGAACAAAGTCTCCTTGGCAAAGATGAGTGTCTTGCAGAACCAAGAATTACATATTCTGCAACTGAAGATAGTGTTAAAAGTTAGGCTGAATGGACAGAGATCTTTGGCATGTGAAATTCTTAATTTTAAAAATTATTCCATATCATTTATATTCCTTATCTTTGCCCTTCTCCTAGAAGCAAAGTATTGAGAGTATGTGTTCTGGTTATCTGAAGGTTTCAGATTCTTGAAGTCAAGATCAAATAAATTGTATCTTATCTTATTAATATTGTAGAAACTCTTACAGAATCTTAATTACAGCTTATTAAATGAGTATTTTATATTTGACCTGCTCAGTGGGTCCGCACAGTTTTCTAAGAACCTTACATCCTCTTCTCTCTGTAAGACTCATGAAGTCCCTACCTGGTACTTTCCCATGGTCCAGGGCAGTGATGCAAAACCTTTTAGAGACCAGTGCCCAAACTTCAACCCAAAACCCACTTATTTATCACAAAGTACCACCACTGCAATTAAACCTGAATAGTGAGGTTTTAGTTTTTTAAAAAACTCATGTATTAACATCTTTATCTTAAAAGAAAAGCAAATAACATGTGTACCACAGGTTTGCCACCACTAGTGAAAAAACACAAAACTTTCTTGCTATGCAACTAGTAGATCATTATACTCCTCAAAGATGAAGAAGCAGCCATAATAGTAATTCTATACCTTCACCTTTCAACCACATTTTAAGAGAAAAAACTGCAAAGAAGACATTAGGTCCCTGAGCACTGGTTCTGTGTTAGCCACTGTAGTAAGAGCATATTTCTTTTACTTTTGATCATAGCCTCTGCGACCCTACATAATCCAGCCACTGCCTACTATTTTTACTGTATCTTCGATCACGCTCCCACTTCCTTCTGATGCTTCATGCATACCAGCATTTTCCATAGCCTACACTATGCCAAGCTCTCCCTACCTCACAGTCCAGAACTTGCTATTCCTGCTACCGAGAAGGCTCTTTCCTAGATACTCACATGGCTCATTCTTTGTCATCCCATATCTCTCAATTCACTATCAACTCAGAAATTTCTTCCGAGCTAGTTGCCGACTTCCTACACTCAGTCATTCTCTAGCATGTTCTTTTATTTTTACGTTTTCTTCATAGCACATCATTATTTTATATCAACTTATTCAATCACTGTCTGCCTCCCATGAGTATAGAAAATTCATAAAACTAAGGAGCTTTACTGACTTTCTCACTATTGTGAGACCAACATGCCAGTCCATGCCTGCCATGTAATAGAAGCTCAATAAATATTGCTGCAATGAATGAATAAATAACTTTTGTTCTGAATCCTCCCAAGATAAAATTTTCTATTATCCCTACTGGCAGATAAGAAAGTTGAGGTTCTGGGTTGATAAGGAAACTCCACATATTTGCATAGCTGACGAGTGGTAGAGCCAGGCTTCTGACCACTGGAAGCCTAACTCCATATCCTGTGCTCTCCATCACTATGAGATACTGTGTGGGAAAACAAGAGATTATGCCTTAATCAATTATTTTCCAACTCCTGTTAATGAGAAATGTCTGAGCAGCTGTGACAAGGAAAACTCTTTTATTAGCCCACAATTGTGAGTATGTCATACCAGGGATATGTATTGCAAATCAAGCACTGCCACTTTGCCAATGATCAGAATAGAATAGAATTTTAGGAACTATCATTTCAGTGTGTCTCTGATACACCTGTTTCTTTGGGATCCTTTCAATAGGTAGATCAGAACCACGCAGTAGAGTAGATGATATAGAACTCTGTCTGTCTACGGTAGTTGGAGAAGATGGAATTGATGGACCCTATATTTAATGAGGTTTGTCTGTCCTCACCCCAAATCTCATCAAAGCAACCACACACCCAGAATGGAAACCAGTGCTTCAACATTGTCAGGATTGGGCCCTGTGGTGCCATTAGTAGCCATCTTTCTAGGACGCACTCCTTTTATTAACACCAATGCTTATATTCCCCCCTTCCTCTCAGCTGTTATTCTCCCAGGCTTCATACACTTGACTTTACTTTCCATCTCCAACTCAAAGGTTTTACAATAGAAGATTTTATTTTTTAAATCTTGATTCTTGAGACTACCTAGAGGAGGGACTGTATACCACACCCCCACCTCTTTGTCATTCCTGAGCTAACTAATTAAAAGAATTACTCTAACCTAGTCTCAAACTCCAAAACAATGGCCTAGTTCTCAAAGTCCCCACCTACTAGTGGTCTGAATATTTGTGTTCCTCCAAAATTCATAGGTTGAAATCCTAACCCCCAAGGTGATAATTTTCAGACACAGAGCCTTTGAGAGGTACTAATATAATCATAAGGGTAGAGCCCTCATGAATACAACTAGTGCCCTCACAGAGAAGTCCCTGGCAAGACACTCTCATCATATGATATAGTGAAAACTCAACCGTCTATCAACTAGGAAGTGGGTGCTCATCAGATACCAATTCTCCCAACACTGTGATCTTTAATTTCCCAGCCTACACAACTGTGAGAAATAAATTTCTGTTGTTTATAAGCCACCTACTTCATGGCATTTTGTTACAGCAGTCCAAATGGGATAAGATACTACCCCAACTCACTGTTAAGAAAATAATCTATTACTTCATCATATTTACTGTATTTCCAACCAGAAGGAAAATCTTTATAGAGATAAGCTACTAATGTGGAGGTAGCTACAGCACTCAGATTAGCTCTAAGAATCACAGAAATTACTGCTCAAAGACAAAACTAGTACTATCTCTTCATCTGTGTTTTTTATTACTTTCAGTCTTTTTTATTTATTAAGAGAGCCATAATGTTCTCTATCTCCATGACACTTTCCATCTTTAAACATTAACTAATTAATTGACTGAAATGGTACCTCGGGAGTATTTATCATCTAACCCATTAGCCGGAGAGCCAGGAAACTGTCTATAGAAGCTGTCGAACACTCAGTGGAGGCTTTGTCTTTCCGCTTCCCTTCCCAGAAATGTTTTTTCTGTGTGTGTCTGTGTCTGAATGCGTAGTAGGGAAAAAAATAAAAAAGAAGATTTGACTTCCTCCAACTGCTATAAAAATCTACCTCTGGGAGACATGGAATTTCAATTGTGAAATAATCAGTCTTGGAAATTGTCCTGTCCTCCAGGAAAAGAAAAAATAAGTAGTTTAACAGTGATTGCCCTTCAAAACAATTACTAATTATAATGTCTATAAAGAAAAATGCCCTCGATACCATTACTCCTAATGAAGCCAAGCAAATCTATAGGAAGGAATTAGCTGGCATGTCTGCGATCTGACAGGAGAGCTCCCGGGACCAGGGCAGAAGAGGAGCACACTCCAACAGGCTTATAAGCTTGGATACAAAACTGTCGGAAGCTCACACCTGGGGCAACCTGCTCTCAGCAAATTGGGAAGATCAGCACAGGAAATCAGGCTCAGACAATATGAGATTAAAACCCAAGTTGTTTTCTCTGACCTTCCTTTCTATCCTATCCCACCTTTCTCCCCAACCCCTTAACATTGGCCTACAGAAGATGTCACAACACCTGGGGTTTATGCCTTGTGCATTAGAGTCAGCATCGCCCCTTCACCATAGTCCTGTAAAAGAAAGAGATGACCAGAAAGGGTTACATCAAATTTGTAGGGCCTTGGGCTTAATTTGACTGTCAGATTTCATTTGTCTGAAACAGAACCTTCTGTGGGGAAAAGAGTAGAATTAAAAAAAAGGAAGGAAAGGGACCCAGAAAACAGAACACGGTGGATGAAGACACACAAAGGCAAAAGTCAGTTCTGATTTCAGACTCTTCACTACTTTTCTGCTGTGAAACCTAAGTCAAATCATTTCAGCTCTCTGATCCTTAGACCTCAGAGCCTCACCCGTTAAATGGAGATAGGGGATACAGGAAACCTATTGTCCTCATGTTCAGTTGCAGACACCAGAAACCACTACAGGTGCTTTAAGTCAAAAGGAATTATTAATTATGAAGCAACTTAGAAAACTACGGGAAAGGCTCAAAGAGTTAGACATTTTAAAAATAACTCCCTAGCTCCCTAAGTCACCCTGATTGTTATGATGGGGTAAATTCAAAATGTCACCATGTCAGGAAGAAAATGCCTGCAGACCCAAACAGACTCTGTGATGATCCACAGAGGTGGTGAGTCACATTATGCCTTTCTCTCCTCCTAACTCAGTTCTGGATTCAAGACACAGAAGCTAGCCACAGTGGCACACACCCTATAATTCAAGCTACTCAGGATGCTGAAGCAAGAGGGCTGTAAGTTGGAGGCCAGCTTGGGCAACTTAGCAAGACTCTGTCTCAAGATACAAAACCAAAAACAGAAAACTCACAGGAATGTATCGGATTGTCAGAACTTGAATCATACTCAGAATCCTGTTTGCAAGGATGTCTGGGAAATGGAGTTTTTGGCATCCCAGCTAAAGGATATATAGAAGATATAGAAAGACAAAAGGCATAGAAGGGCACAGTTGACAGTAACTGGTAGGGGAGTTGGAGAAACCAATCTCCAAAGCATATCACCCTGTATTACAGGACCATCAAAACAATTAGATGAGATTGTGTTTATGAAGTACCTTACACAGAACCTGACCAATAGTAGGTTCTCGGTACACAGTTTTCCTTTCTCTTTCCCAACATTTTCCTGCAGAGTGGTCCTGAAAATCGTCCTAAAAGAATAGAAGAAAGAAGAGAATGGATTTCCCTAACTTATCCATGAGATATATCTGGGCATCTTCAATTTAGCAACATTACCAAACATCTGAGTTACCCCCATTTAAAGCAACTCCTATTTCCGCAGAAAGATAGGATCATTTTAAATACTACCTTAAGGTGTGACTCTTTGTAAACAAAAGTTTCATTGAGGCCTCCCTCTAGATAATTGCATTTATTTTATTACTTTAATCACCATTTATTAGGCACCTACCACGTGTCAAACAGATGTGATTCTTCAAAGAGTTAACAGTCTAGGAAAGGTAATTGTACAAAACTTGCAAGATTACAAATTCTGATAAAGGGTAGGAGATGAGAACAGGGTACCAGGAACCAAAATAAGTAAGATGAAGCTGATTATGTTCAAGGAACCAGGAAAATCTCCTGAAGAAGGAATATCTATGCTAAGGTCTAAAGGATGCATAAAAGTTAACCAAGTAGAGAGTGGGCAAGAAGAGCCAGTCTGGCAGAGGAAGCAGCACACGTGGAAGCTGCTGTAGGAGAAGACAGGAGAATACCAGTGTGGCTGGAGTGTGCTGAGGGGGAGGGGATAGAGTGAAAATTACCCGGGCTATGTAATCACAGGCTATTATCTGGGTGACATTTTCCCTGAGGTGAGAATCCGGATATGTTCAGCAATTAGCATTTCACAAAAATAACACTGGAGGCAATGTTTGTCTACCTTTCTGCATCACAGGGTCTCCTCCATGAAAGTGAATGATGTTAACCCTTGTTTGAGTCCTGCACGTTAGAGGATTAACAAGTGCAAAATAATCAGGAGAGGCCAGCAATAGCACACTCTCCTCCTTTTCACTATCTAACTGCACCATTCCTAGGAGGCCCATCGGTCCTTCCCCAATTGCCTCTCTACTCAGAAACCCTCTGCAGCTACCACAGCTGGTTGAACTACAATAACAGCTACCATCACTTGGGCCTCTCAGATTCACACACACTTCTTAAACCCTTAAGAAAGGCAACCTCATCTTCTCAAGGGATCATAATGACCATGATTGTCCCCCACCGCCGTCCCAAGGCCTTTGCACAGGCCATGCTCCCTCTTCAGGGAAAGACTTTCCACCCACTTTGTGCAGAACTAGATCTCGCTCACCTTCCACACCTTTGAATAGCACTTCACAGTAAGAAAAGCCTTTGCTATGTTCGCATTGTTCTCAGAACTTCCTATTTGCAGATGTACTGCATACCTTTAGTCACCTGTCTAGTGGCTGCCACCCCACCAAATGTCACACTCCACATGTGCCCACTTTGTTTCCTGCTGTGTCTCCAAGGTAGTGTCAGGTGCATACATAGTAGCTACTCAATACATGTTTGATTCATGAATAATCAATAGTCTAATAAAACATAATTAACTTTCCAGCTCTTTTACTCTTCTACAGAAAAAAAATGTTAATTTTAACCTACTAGGCATTCTACTCTTTGCAAGGCACTGGAGACACAAAGATGAATTAGACACGATCCCAGTATTAACACTTCACAATTTCAGGGAACAGAGAGATAAATAAGTTTATAGTAATGTAACATGAATATGAGGAGAGAGGGAGAAAAGGGGAAGAGAGAGAAGAAAAGAAAAGAGAAAGAACAAAAAGAAAGTAAGAGAGAAAGAGAAAGAAAATAAAAGAAAAAAGAAAAGAAAAGAAAAGAGAAAAGAAAAGAAAAGAAAAGAAAAGAAAAGAAAAGAAAAGAAAAGAAAAGAAAAGAAAAGGAAAGGAAAGAGAATCAGAGGAATATTTTTCCAAAATACCTTAGGTGGCAGAGGAGAGGGTCCTAGTGAACCCATACCCCCTCTGCTCTGAATTTCCACAGAAAAAATAAATGTAGTAGACATCTATTGTTTGTCCACTCAATATCTATCCTTCCTTATTGCTGACCTATCAGGGAGTGTGGGCCCAAGTCCATCTAATCAGCATTTCCAGTCCCCACAAGCAGTGGCTCAGGAATGATCATGAGACAAAGTGTGGTAAAGGAGAGTCAATCTTGGGATTCTTGGAAGAACCAGTGAGAAAGACAAGATCTCTTGTCACTGGTGGCAGTTTTGAACTGCAGAAGCCCATCTCGTGATCGTGAGGTGAAAACTCAAAGTAAAACTCACAGGGAAAGCAAAGGCCTTGAGAGAAAAGGACACTTCTGAGGACACAGTGAACATCTGCATCCAACTTGACCCTCCTGGATTCTGCAATGGTGGCTCAATAATTTTACTTTTTTTGTACCAGGAATTGAACTCAGGACTTCGTGCATGCCAGGCAGATTCTGCACCATTAAGCTGCACCCCCGGCCCTCAATCATATTTTTTTGTTTGTTTGGTCTTAAACTAGAGTTCCTCACCCTCAGCACTACTGACACTTTTTGGTAGATGAGCATGGTCCTGTGAATAGGATGATTGATATCACCCCTGGCTTCTACTCACTAGGTGTTGGCCATCCTCACTAACCTATTGTGACAACCAAAGATAACTCACTATTGTCAAATGTTCCCCAGGGGGAATCTCCACCAATAAAGAACCACTGATTGAAACCCATTTGAATCAGTTTCTATTGTTTGTGACCCATCTAAAAATTCCCTACCCACTATCCAGGAATAATTCCCATTCCCACATTTCTTTGCCTTTTGTGTTACCCACAACATCTTTTCATGGGCTTTGCTTTCCAAAACTAGTGAGTCAGTTTCACACTTCTTAAATATTGGAGTAAATGAAAGTAAGCCAATCAGATCAAAAACAACTTAGATCTCAATTCCAGCTATTTTATACTTTGCATATTTGTACATTGACTGCACCTTTTCTACCCTTTAAAAATTTAAACATCTCCCCTCACATGCTTTCTTTATTTTAGCATTTCCAGCAGTCAATTTTCTTTTATCCACAGACCTTGCCTTTGATGGGAAATTAATCAATAAGATATTATATTTTTGCCAGACTATTTTAAAGTAATGTAACCAACATCTTTCTTTCCCAATCATGGCTTTATTGATTGTTTGGTGAAGTCAGAAAGCCAAAAGATTCCATGCAGCATTCCTGAAACCCCACTTCATTAACTCCACCATAGTGATCTTTATCCATCTGAGCCATTTCTCCTGATATCACTGAAGTTTGTATTTGATCATCAATCTTCTATTTTAAATTGAAACTCAGCTAAAACTAAGGGGTGGCAAGTTTATAATTAGCAACATAGCTCAAGCAGAGAGACGACATTCACTAAGTCTATCTAATGTCTATTTTTTTATTTTTGTTAGTAATTACTGCTATCTTAACACCGATTCACCCCTAAACTGGAGTCTTTCAAGAAAATGTCTCCTTTTCCTGAATGATAAAATGAAATGAAAATGAAGTCTCAAGTGGAGTGTAGTATACTATCTTCAACTGTCTTTTAAACCATCATCCAGGTGAGTTTTCAAAATGCAAAGATAACCTGGGTATAGTCGCACAGACCTGTAATCCCAGCACTTTGGGAGGCTGAGGTAGATGGATTTCAAGTTTGAGCCCAGCCTGGACAATTTAGGGACTTAGCAAAACCTTGTCTCAAAATAAATAAAATGAAATAAAATTTAAAGGGCCTGGGAATGTAGCTCAGTGCCAAGTCCCTGGGTTTAACACCCAGTACTTAATAAATATGCATACACACACAGGAATAGTTGTGGACCTGTTTTACAGACATATTTGTGTGTCTGAAGATGATCATGATACTGATGAAAGCTGAAGAGGGGAACAAAGCAGCCAATGGGGAAGTTTCACACTTGCACATGGGAGACGCTTGGCGACACCTGGACTCTGACTTGGTGTTTTGGTTATTTTTTTCATTGCTGGGACAAAACACCTGACACTCAAAGTGAAACAAGGAAAGGTTTATTTAGCTTACAGTTTCAGGAGATTTCAGCCCATAATCAGGTGGCTCTAAGGCAGGGTGGCATGGCACAGGGCAACACTTCAAGGTAGCAGTCAGAGCAAAAGAGAAGGGAAAAAGGGCAAAGTCCAAGCCTCTTCTCTACCCTTATATTGTACACAGGCCACCCCCCTCTTCAGGGTGGGTGTAACACTCACAAAATGTCCTTGCCTTCCTTTGCACTGGATGAGGATATTTACAAAGTAAGAACCCTAGCTCCCTGCTGAGTCTCTCAGTTAAACTTCTAAACTTCTCAAGTTGACACAATGTATTAACCATAAGAATCCACCCCTTGTCAGCTTGGCAACCAGACATATTTCTTTAAATCAGCTTCCAGATACCAAGACATGCTAATTCTTACCATTTTGCAACTTGAACATTATAACAAACTTTAACAATCCTTAAGAACCAGCAGTAAGTCAATCAACGTTACATTAGAAACATAACATTTTGTCCTTGGATACCCAAAGACTCATGCACATCCCTCTATGCAAACGGCATTTAGTCCGTCTGCAAGAGTCTCCAAAGTCCTAGCAGTTTTAGAATTGCTGAAAAGTCCAAGTCCCAAGTCTCTGAAATGTAAGGCAAACTCTTAGCTGCATACCCCTGTACAAATGAAAACAAAGTTAAACACTTAAAACAAGCAAAGGCACGAGACAAACATTTTCATTCCAAAAGTTACAAACAGGAGGGTACAAAACATTGGGACTAAAACAAGTCCAAAATCCAACAGGGTAAATGTTAAATCCTATAGTTGCTTGTCCAGCATCTGAAGCAATCTGTGGCAAACCGTGAGCTCCAAAGGGCTTGTGTGGTTCCACCCCTATGGCACTTCTAGTGGTCACCAATCCCATGGCTTCTCTCTTGTGCTGGCTCTGCTCCCCCATTGCAGGTTTCCTCAGATGATCCACATTTCTGGCTTTTCCAAACTTCTGTGGTCTCCATTGCACCTTTGGCGTCACACTCACAGTTTCACACACTGCCCTCTCAGGGGCACACTGCCTGGCCTCCCAGGCCTTCTGAAATGGGGGTGGAAGCCTTCTTAACCTCAGAGTTTGTGCATTCTGCATACACCTAAAACCAGCACCACGTGGATGATGCCAAGGTCTGCTGCTAGCTGGAGCAGTAGCCAGGCTTTCCTTTCTCTTGGCTGTAGGGGTCAAGTGCCTGGATCACTGGGCACTCTGAACCTGATTGTGAGAAACAGATTTCCTACGCGCTGCCATTCTGGAACCTCTTGGGGCCTCCGCCACTTCTGGTACATGGTGCTCTGAGGCTTTCTCCTCAAGGCAAAGTCTTCCACTTTTGCAATTTGGAAGCTGCACAGGTTCAAGATTTGCTGCTTTTTGCACAGCCTTCAGGCCATCTTTTCTATTTCTCTGTTCCTTCTCAGCAATCGAGGTTTCAGCTCGATTTTTATAGTCCACAGCTTTACTGGAGCTTCCTTTCTGTCCAAACTCACAACCTTTTAAATCACCCTGCTGGGCTCTCTTGGTTCACAATGTAAATCTGGCTAAAAGCCCCCAACAATAGCCATGCCACAGCCTCAACATTCAACTGCCTTGAAATTTCTTCTGCCAGATTAATCAGGCCACCA
>RJWT010041469.1:0-12316 GCA_004365215.1 Cuniculus paca
GCTAAAAGTTTGCCTTGAGTCTCAGGGGAGACACTGCAATTTCCTTTTGAGCAATACTGGAAATGTTGAGACATTGGGGAAGGGATTATTGTATTTTTGGCAGTACTCAGGATAGTTGAATCACAGTAGGTAGAACTCTTAACTTGTTATTATGTTTATTTAAAGAGTAAGAATAATTTAAGCTGTGTTTAGTTGACAAGGAGCTTTGGAATGTGCTCATTAAGCTTGCCAATTTGATTGACTTGGACTCATCTAGGGGAGCAGTAAAGTATACCTCTTTGCTTGTCTGAGTGGGTCATGGAAGCATGGCCTTAGGGTCTATATCTAGTCCCTGACCCCTTTCTCTCTAGTGCTATTCCCCTGTTCCATTCCTGGCCATATGAAATGAGGAGTTTTGCTCCACAACACCTTTCTGCCATGTTATTCTTGCCTTGGAGTCAGCTGACCTCCAAAAACTATGAGCCAAATATACCATTTCTTTCTTCAAGTTGTGGTGTTAGGTATTTGCTCCTAACAATAGGACAGCAAATACACTGTGTGACTGAAAAATCAGAAGTATTCATCTCATCATCTTCCAGGGATAATTGGGGCTAAAGTATTATTTAGCCTCCATATATACAGTGTATCAACAAGACCAGGAATCCAGAAGACTTTACACAGTTTTTATGGCTTGTATATAGATGTTCCCCCAAAACCTCATGCAGTGATAGGTTGACCTTGTGGCGGTGGCTGTATCTAGGTTGGGTGATGGTGAAAATCAAGGATGTGATGCTGGAATTGATTCATGGTGTGATAATAGGATTAAGGGTATGAGTGCTGCCTTCCCAGAGCACCTTGGATAAAATGAAAGAGACAGGAAGGGGGATGCTGTTGTGGTTGCATGCTGTTTGTCACTTGTAGTGTGCTGCTTGCTGCCTTGCAGCCTTCTGCCTGCTATCTGCCATGAACTGTTTCTCCTCTGGGATGTACCTCTACTATGTCACCCTGCCTTCAAGCCAGCCAACTATGAACTCAAACCTCTACAAACTATGAGGCAAATAAACTTTTCCTCTTCTAACTTTAGATGTCGGGTATTTTGTCTTAACAACAAGAGAAGAAATGGAAACAACAGTGAAATGGAGTTATTTCAAAATAACCAGGAAACTAAAAGAAGATAATGAGTATTAAAATACAAATCTGTTCAGTGTCTTCAAAATATAGAAGTTGCCCATATTTAATGAATGCACTCCTCAATTATTTTTAAAAATAAAATAACAGAAATTGGTCATCAAAAACAATTCTGTATAGAATCTTTTCATAAGGCAAAAGATTACCTCTCAATGTATTTATACCTCATGCTTGTCTAGTTTTGTTTTCTCAAAATAGGTTACGAGTATTCAGAAACAAAGTAGAAAGAGATAGTGGTTATTAATGATGCAAAGAGTATCTGGTTGAAGGATAAGGTGTCTGAGACTGAAATCTATGCTTGGTTATATAAGAAGAGGTCATATGAGGCCCCTCTTGCAAAATGCAAAGGATCACAGAGGCCACAGAAGATTGAACTCTTGGAAAAGGGAACCTAAACTGAGTGGTCATGAATTAACTCCTCATTAATAAACTATTCATGTCATGAGTCATAAACCCTTCTGAGTCTCTTCTATGTACAAAATATTTCACTAGAAGTCACTACTGAGAAGAAAATCAATACAGTCTCCATGTTTATGGAATTCACATTCTGGGTAACAAGTGTGACCTAAACAATTATAAAACATGGCAGAAAGGAAAGAAATACATGATAGAGACCAAAGAAGGGCTTTTGGATTTAGAAGAAGAAATTAATTAATTCTGGAACAAACTGAATCAGTTATAAGAAAAAGGTGATATCTGACCTGGATGTGAAAAATGAGAGAGAAACCTAGGCCAAAAAAGCCAATCCAGTACACACATGCAAAGCTGTAGAAGTTAGGGCCCTAGCTGCTGATGACCAAGAGATCTGTGTCTAAAGCACTGGGTACCACAGCTTGGAAAGATAAGGCATGATATGAACCCAGGAAGGTGTGCCAGGACCAAATGATTAAGAGCCTCAAGTAGGTGACATGCAAATCAGGATGCATTTGAGAGTAGAAGAAAGAGTTATGAGGCTAAAACTACAGATATAAATTGCAACTGTACTAACAAACCAAGATACATGGCCATGCTAGCCTTCCATATCATACCATGACTTATTTCTCTAAATCAAAGGAAATGAGCAAATACTTGGAACGAAGCAGTAATAAGGATCATGACTGCTAATTAGACTTTTCACTGTGAAGCAGGAGGAGGAAGGGCTCATTTTTAAGGGCTCACATTTATTCAGGTGATAAATGAGCCTGGTAGAATAGAAGCAGTGGGGATAGGGAAGAGGTGATGAAAGTTTCTAGAGGTCCTGCATAGAAATGGATTTGTAACGAATTCACTGAGTTCTTTTACATACATGGTGAATTACAGAATATCAAAGCAATTATCAAGTAGGGATCAAGAATAAACCTTTTCTAAATTCTGAGCTCTCTAATGATAGTTTTTATCTGCTCATTCAGAGTCCATGGAATCCATTCTTGGCCCCGGCCTCTAAAACATAGACCCAAATGTCAGATTTAACAAACAAATTCTTTCCACACTGTACAAATTAGGAGTCAGAAAACAAGAATCTCTGCCCAAAAGCATCTTTCCCATATTTCAATCAGCACTAGCCAAAATACCCCCTTTAGGATTCACTTCTCAGGATCTTAGAGATTGCTTTCAGCCTCATCAATTGTCAACTATGATTCAAATGTCTTTAGAGGAGAAGATTCTTTAAATTCTCATCAGTTCATACTCAATTGTATCTCTCTTATCAGTACTTTATTTCTTCCTTACATTATCCTGAGAGCTGTATTATCTTTGTTCATGTTTGCTCTATCCTTGTTTTCTAATCTTTTGAGGGCAGAGACCATTTCTTATTCATCTTGGGCATCTCAGCAACAAATTTTGTGCTTTGTATATTGAGTAATGGATGTTCAATTGTAGATTTTCTGCTCAAGAGCTGTGAAACCTTAGATAAAGTAATTTAACCTCCTGAGCTTCACTATATCTGACCTGTAAAGTGAAAGCATTAAAATCTACATCTGAAGTTGTTAGGAAGCTTGTATTGAATCATATCTGGCAAACTCAATCCCTATACAAACATAAATCAGTATTTGCAAGCAGTCTAGCATAACTCCTGGCAAGTAAGTTTATGGGTATTGGATGAAGGAACAAATGTGCCCATCTTTCATAAATGCCCTTTCTGAGTCCAGAAGGGCCTAAAGATCAGCAGGAGGGTTAAAGAGGGGTTGGAACCAAGCCAAGGATAATGATATTGGCATCACAGATTGGTGTATGTATCATCCTTTGATGCCAAGGCAAGGAGGAAATTTCACTACGCCCTGAGTCCAGAGCTTTATTTAATCAGTGACATGCTCATTTGGCACTGTCAGACCATGGCTTCTCAGATAATCTCTGCCTTCTTTGGCAGCTTCCTTCCCAATTCTACCCAGTTCAGATTTACTATTCATGTGTCAGCTGTGTGACCCAGTTGCAATGCATTGTTTTCATTTGCTAATCTTTTCGTTGTTTATCTAGGTTTCTTCATCAGCATCTCTTTGAATTTGTTATCTAAATATATATCTGCTGAGCTCAAATTATTTTTACTTCTTTTCCTTATAGTTCCCCAGCCAATTCTGAAATATGCCTCTCTAAACAGTCAATTTATAAGTGGGTGATTTGGAACATCTTTAAGCAAAGCTCAGTCATTATTTTTGTAAACCCCCTCATTCCTTTCCACTCTCCTCCCCAAGAAACACCAACTCCATAAAAAACCACGTACTGTGTAAAGGATGTTGAGACATAATGAGGCGAGTCATGGGAAACATGGTTGGTAGGATTATTCACTGGAGCAGATGGCAGGTCTGAAGAGAAAGATGCTGGCACCACGGGTGTCTCCTGAGACAGGCAGAGCCCACCCCTGGAAAAAAAACGCAATAAAGCAGTCACTTGAGAGAAGCAACCTTTCAGGGAACATTGGATGACTGGGACAAAAAGGCCATGGGGGACACCATGTCAGTATTGCAGATGATTCAACCATCACACTGTTTACAAAGGGAACCGCTGGAAGGACGTGGCTCTGTTCCTAAGTGTCAGCATCATTAACAGCATCTATAAAATAAGAGTAGGCTGCAAAGGTGGCCACATCACAACTCAAGTTAGCATTCAGCCCATCTGTTACCATTTATCTGGGTCAGTGATAGTTAAGAATTTAACAAGTTCAAAGAAAAATCACCTTGCTTAATTTGGGATGTTTCCCCCTTTCCCTATTAGAAAAATCATCTATTACATTATGCATGCCCAAATCTTAAATAAAGGTCTCTGGCACCCTGTCCAAAATTAAGAATTAGTTTTTGTGGGGATATAAAGCAGTTTTTAAGTCTGACTGCTCATAAATCCATAAAACTCCATCACTACTGCATTCATAAAAGCAGGCCATAGAGAAATATATTTTCCAAAAGAATAAATTTGTATATAAAATTAAGGATCATAGAAGAAACAACCAGTGGGAAGAAGAATAAAATTTCTGGGAGATCTGTCCACTCAGTGGCTGTTGAGTAGGGTTTAGGTGTAGATATCAAGCTAACTAGGAGAGTTCTCCAGATCTGCCAAGAAGCCACAGGCATCTATTTCTCTGCAAGCCTGAGAATAGTTCCACATCTTCACAAAAGTGGAATTTGAAGGGAACATGTTAAAGTGGGTGAAAGCTGACCAAAGTAACACACATGAATTATCCAACCAAAGAAAATTTTTTTTTCACTTCCAGAAGTAAAAGAGAAGAATTTTAAAACTTAAAAGAAAAAATAAGAGGAGGAGAAAATAAAATGGGAGACCAGAAAAAATTGGTTGCTTTAAATACCAGCTCTATAAACACAGGGCAACTTTCTAAACTTCTCTAAATCTGCCTCATCTTTCAAAAAGGGAAAATAAGACTCCTGCTGTATGAGAGAGAATGTATAAAGCATCTTGCACATACAGAAGGTCAAGAACAACTTGGCTATAATAAAAATGACCCATGGCAGCAACAACATTTATAGTGGGAAATGGTTCCAAGGGGAAAGAGAAATGGTGGAAGAGGAAGGAAAAACAAATAAACCAAGTCTGACTTCTTAGATAGAGAGGGAATAACAATCTCTAAAAAAGTAAGTCAAACCACCTAAGAAGCAAGAGAGAAAGAGTTCAGTGTAAGAGGTGAGAGAGGGGGGGAGCTTCTTTTTAACTCAATTTCCTTCTAGCTAATAGAAAAGCATTTTTAAAGATCCCAAAGAGACAGATGAGTGATTTATACCCTGAAAGACACCATTCATACCTCTTCCAAATGCCATGGAATGCAGGATTTTTTAAATATTTTTTTTATCTTTTATTTTATTAGTACATGCTTGCAGTTCACAGTTTACAGTCATCTTGGAGAGTGGTTACTTATACATATTATAACTTGTTTCTTTTTCTATAATTCCCTTTCCCCTCCCCTCCCACTCCTTCTCTCCTCTTCAAATTCTCCTTCTCATTTTTTTATTTTTGTTGATATGATTAATCTTAGGTCATGTTATGGGATATAATATTTACATTAATTGAACTTATTAGATTCCTGTACATAGCATATCTATGCTGCTTATTTCCCTTTCCTCTTCTCCTTATCCCTCACTTTTGTTTCTTTGGATTACTTCCCTATTGCAAGAGATCCATCCCCTTGTCTGCTCCTATCCTTCCTTTATTATTCTTTTTGTTTGTACTTTTCCTCACTCAAATGAGAGATGCCATATGGTATTTAATTTTTTGTGTCTGGTTTATTTCACTTAACATTATATTTTCCAGATGCATCCATTTTCCTACAAATGTCTCAGCTCTTTCCTTTTTTGTAGCCAAGTAATATTCCATTATATGTAGATACCACATTTTCTTTATCCAATTGACTGTCAGTGGGCAGGCCACTTTCAGGATTTAGCTATTACAAACTGTACTCCTATATACATTGGTATGCATGTATCACTGTAATATTATGTCTTAAGCTCTTTGGGGAAGATACCTAGCAGGGAGATAGCCAAGTTATATGGAATTTCTAATTTTTGTTCTTTGAGAAATCTCTATAATGATTTCTATAGTGGTTACACTAGTTTACATTCTTTACCAACAGTGAAGGGAAATTCCTTCTTCACCATAATCACACCAGAATTTCTTATTGTCTGATCTCTTAATAATTGTCATTCTTTCTGTAGGAAGATGGAATCTTAGTGTTATTTTAATTTGCATACCTCTAATGGCCAAAGATGTTGAACATTTCTTCACATATCTGTTGGTCATTTGTATTTCTTTCTCTGCAAAGTGTCTGTTCTTTTCTCTTGCTCATTTCTTGACTGGGTCTTTAATTTTTGGTGGCATATTTTTTGAGTTCTTAGTATATTCTGGATATTAGTCCTCTATTTGAGGACTAGCTGGAAAAAATTTTTCCCATTCTGCAGGTTGTCTCTTCACTCTACAGATTTGATTCTTTTGCTGTGCCAAAGGTTTTCAGTTTGATATCCCCTTTGTTGATTCTTGCTATTATTTCATGTGCAACTGAGGTTCTGTTTAGAAAATTCTTTCGTATACCTATGTCTTCAAGTGCTTTACCTTCCCCAGACACATTCAGCTATTTGATCTTTGCAAAGGGGCCAAAAGCATATGTTGACGAAATGATAGCCTATTCAACAAATGGTTCTAGGAAAACTGGTTATCTGTTTGAAGAAGATTGAAATTGAATTCTTATCTCTCACCAAATACTGAATTAAAATTAAAATGGATCAAAGATGTAAATGTTAAACAGAAACATTAATCTTTATTTTAAATAGAAAGCTTGGTCTATTTTACGGATTGTCAAATCCCTAGGTTCCATTCTATGCAAAAATAAGCTCAAGCTCCAGATATTATAAGTGCAAAGCATAAAAAAAAAAGCAGAAAAGAGTACTTTCCAGATCTCTAATTTCTGAACAATTCTTGAAAAACTTGTCAATTGCTGTATTTAGAGTCAACATTCTTATCCTTCTACAGAAAATTGTCTGGTTCAAATATTTCATGAGGAGATATCCATGAGCACTTGTGGTATTTTGGTAGTTGTCTTCTGGAAATATAGTGCATTGGCTTAAAATATGAGTCCACTAGTAGGAATTTCAAGAATGTCAGTAATTACAAGTCAGGGAAGGAGTAGTTGAGATGGATCACTTGCAGCAGCAGATAGATATGCTGCCCTGTTCACATCCATGTGTAAGAAGATGATGTAAGAAAAAAATGTATCATGATTCTAGACACTTAGAAAAGGGATAAAAATTGTAAAGATTTTTTTTTGACTGGTTAAATGTAAGTTCTCAAATTCCATATGGGTAAAGAGGACTGGGTGTGCTTGATACTTTCCTGATGCTCAGCACTCAGACTCACAAATGTGTTTTATCCTTGCCCTGCCCCACCCCTACTCTGAGGTCTAAGGTGTTACTAGCAGCATGCCTGGTTTGGGGTGAGGATATGTGATGAAAACATGATTGTAACTGTAGTGTTCATAAAAAGCCTGGCAATTTGATAAGTGAAGAGCCATTGTGATGCCAAATCCAATTCTGCAAAGTGAAATGGCAGAACTGAGAGGCAAAAGAAAAGATTGCCTATCTGTTTGGAATTTACCATCCACCAAACAGGAAGGAGGCTGAAGGTATTGACTATAAGAAAAATCTTTTTTTCATACTGATTGCAAAAACACAGTCAAATGGAGTGACATTTCAAAATGGGGAGGAAAATAAACTTTGAAACTTTTAAAAATATATCATCACTACTATAAAAGTGACAGCTTAAATAATCAGCAAATACTGTATGCATCACGCATGTAAAATGAGTTATAAAAAACTCAATCACTCTTAATTCTCTCCCTCTGAGACAGAATTGAAGAGTACAGAAAATACACGAATAAAATAAAAATGAACAAAAGTAGACATCTAAGTATAGCGGAAAAAGTACTGGAGTAGTAAATGAAAGACCTGGATTCAAGTTATGAATTTGATCTTATTTGTTGTGTGACCTCTACTTTCTCATCTATAAAATAAGACTTCAAATTTTGAATTTAGGTGCTGACTCCAATCAATGGTAACTTCTGGGAGCTTTGTGATGACATAGATTCTAAAACTATACCTAGGTCCTAGGTTTGATAGGCAAGAAATGCCTTTTTAAATTAAGAATGACTATCAGAGGCCAGAAAAACCAAACAGTCAATTGGCAGCTCCAGGTTGTGGGTGGACCTGCAGAAGCTGTTTGGACCGAGGTCCACTCCTGTGCACATTTCAAACAACATCGCATAGGTTCCTAAACAGCTTAGATTCTCAAGGCCTGACCAGTTCTGCTCCCGTGTAAACTCCGGGTGGCTCAGTACACAGCTCAGTGCAGAGACACAGGCACCCACCATCGGATGTACGTAGCCAGCACTGGCCAGAAAAGCCGAACAGTCTCGCTTTGGAGAAGCTGTGGCCAGTGCCGAGGTACCTGGGACCACACTATGCAGGTGTGTGGAAAAAATCAGGAATATGCCAAGACAAAGAGGGAGAGGGCAATCTCTGGCATCCAACCCAAGTAAAGCAAGTCCACGAGAGGTAAAAAAGGAGGAGATCAAGAATTGCACACCTGAAATGACTGAAGTGATGTCAACTGAAGTGAAGAAACAACTTCATGAAGCTATAAGAGAAATTAGAACAGAAATTCTATCCCAGGTAAAAGAAGGAAATGAGAACCATAATAAAAGAATTACTAACCATGTCTAAAGGAGACACAGATAAAAAAAATACAGGAGCATAGGAAAATGAGGGAAACCATGAATGAACAATATAAGAGAGATTTAGAATGCATGAAACAGACTCAAAGAGATATCCAGAAAATTAAAAACTCCTCTGAGAGCTGGCAAAATTACTTGAAATTGAAGCTAGACTTTCAAACCTTGAAGACAGGTTTGCAGCTTGTGATTGCAAAAGGAAAGATCTCTTAAAAATAACAAGGACTCAGGAAGTAACAATTCAACGACTGCAAGACAATTCAAAGAAACATAACTTAAGAATTAAAAATGTGAGTGAAAAAGCAGGGGTCAAGACAAATGATGTCAGGATCTTATTTACAGAAATAATTTCTGAGAACTTCCCAAGCATAGAAAAACGCTCACGCTCATAGATGTCACTTTTGACATTCAAATAAGTGAGGCATAGAACTCCAGCTAGCCATAACTAAAACAAATCTACACCCAGACATATAATAATCAAGATCCCAGAAATTCAACTCAAGAACAGAATATTAAAAGCTGTTAGAGAAAAGAAACAGATCACCTATAAAGGAAAACCCATCAGAATCACGGCAGACTTCTCAACACAAACCATCAAGTCAAGAAGAGGCTGGAGTGAAAGAAAAGTCCTGAAAGAAAACAACTTCCAACCCAGACTGACATACCCTACAAAATTTCTTTCCAAATTAATGGAGAAACAAGATACTTTCATGACAAAGAACAACTCAGGGAATTCATGACCGCCAAACCAGCCCTACAAAGATTACTAAAGGACATTCTAGAGAGAGAAAAAAAGGACCATGGTCCCAGGAACAATGGCATAGGGGGACCATCAATGGGGCCAGTCGACTGAATGGAGAGGAAAACTAGGGAGCCAATGGCAGGAAAATAGCATGGCAGAGACAATGCAGTGCAAGAGGGCCTCAATGTACCAAGAGAAAGAAACACAGGCAGAGTGGATCAGGAGACAGGATCCATCAATATGCTTTATACAAGAAACACATTTAACTAGAAAGAAAATTCATAGACTGAAAGTCAAAGGAGAGAGAACAATGCCCTATGTGACAGGGAGCCAGAAAAAAGTAGGGGTAGCCTGCCTGTTAATTGCAGAATGGATAAGACAGACATGTATTTTATGTGGTAGAAACCTACTCAGCTATAAAGGAAGATAATCGCAAGGTTCTCGTAGGTAGATAGAAGCAACTGGTGATCACGCTCATAGATGAAATGGTTCAGAGTCACATGGGTGAATTTCATGTTGCCTCTCTAGTATAACAAACTAAAGGAGTTAGTGGGGTCCAAAATGCAAAATACATATTGGGAAAGTCAAAGGGGACAAACTATCTAAAAAGGGAAGGAAGTGGCCACTGTTAATCTATTATCATGATTTGAAATTCAGATTGTCTTCATTGTTCTGATTAGTTTCACTTTATTCTGATTTGTTTGATTTTATTATACTTGATGGCATGGACAGCTATTTTAAAGATAACAAAATATATAATTGCAGCCATCGAGGATGTCCAATTATCTTGTTTAGAAACCCTGTATTGCTTTCATTGTTTTGTTTTGATTGATTTTACTCTACTCTGTGTTGTTTGATTGTAGTATGTCTGAAGTTGTAGGCAACTATCCTGAAGATAACAAACATTATGGTAGCCACTGCTGTTTTACTAGTATCTTGAACTTCTGTATTGCTTACAATATTCTGCCTTGTTTGTTTTGTTTTGTTTTTGTTTGTTTTTTTACTGTTTTATTTTGTTGTATTTTGTTTGATTTTACTTATCCCTGATGGTATGGGCAGGTATATTGCAGATAACAAGAGGCATTATGGTAGCCATTATCGATTGCTTTTTACCCTTTTTAGAAGTCATGTACCATGTTCATTGTTTTGTTGTGATTGACTCTACTCTATTTTGTTTTGTTTGGTTATATTTTTTTTCAAAATAAAAAAAAAATTAAAAAAAAAAGAATGACTATCATGAGTTGAAAGGGAAAGATACCAGAAAGATAGACATAGATATAGATAGAGATATAGAGATATACAGATATAGATATATGTCATCCTTTTGATTTGATCATCATAAAAACACCTTGTATCTTTAGATGGAAGAGATTGCTTCATAGTCAATCTGCTCTCATGCATTTACTAGTATCTTCTGTACAGTTGACATTGTGCTCTGCATCAAGATACCCTGACCACCACACAGACCTTGCAATCAAAACTCATATTTTAGAATACTATGTGGTTAAGTGTTATTATGTAGGTATACACATATACAAAAGGCTATGTGAGTGTAAAAGGGATGGAAGTACTAGTGCCCGGAGAAGGGAAATGATATTAAATACTGTTCTTGAAAGATAAGGAATTTTCAAGTACGATGATATAGTCAGAGTGCAAAACATTTATCATGTGTAGGAAACAATGGGGAGTCCAGCACAGGTCAAATAGGTGTTTGGTAGAAAGTAATAATAAATAAAGCAGAAAATGTGAATTAGCCAGTTTGATCCACGCTTTTTAGTCTAAAATTTAAAAAGTTCAAGCTTGTAGTGTATACTAATATGCAAGAGAGATTCATGAAAAAGATTTTAGGGTACTTTAAACAATTTATTTAACTGGAATGCAATACACTGATTTTCATTTATTTTGATACATCTTTTCCCCATGATGACTTCAAGGATCTTCAAATCAGTATAAATATTTCATGAATATTTGATCATTTTGGTACATACCTGCACAATACCTCACATCTTGCAGCAAGAAAAACACTGAAGAGTAAAGGCCTAACACAATTAACTAGGTATGCGAGTCTGCTGCAAATACTTGTTTCTCTGAGGTAAAGGCAGCACACACCTGTTTAATTAAGAAAACCACCCTTACAACACAGGATGATTTTTTTTTTATTTTAAAGAAAATAGGACAAAACAAAACAAAACAGATTGAAAAAAGCAAAAGAAAACAGAATAGAGTCAAACATAATATAGCATTTCAAAGCAGAACACTGCAAGCTATACACGTTTTCAAAACATAACAACAGGAGATTAACAATGGTTACCCTAGTGTCTCTTGCTTTCTTCAAAATGGTTGTTCTTACATTTACAGACAATAAACTCAAACAAAACAAAGTAGTATAAAACCAGATAAAAGTGAATAGCATTACAGGTCTTCAAGTTGGATAACAGGAAATGAGCAATGGCTACTATAGTGTCTCATTTTTCAAAAGAGCTGTTCCTATTTTCTCACTTATTGCTTTCAAATACATGCTCCATGCCCCTGGTTCAATCCCTAGTACCACTAAATAATTAAATAAATGTCATTTAAAGGTACTTTTCAAGGAGAACACAGGATGATTTTTTTACTTTAAGCAGGGCCTAAAACACTTAGCTGCTAATTAGGTGCTGAGTGGCAAAGCTACATCCCCAGCCTATGCCATAAATTCATGGGAATAGGTTTCAGCA
>RJWT010041470.1:0-12309 GCA_004365215.1 Cuniculus paca
GGAAGTCCTCTTTGTTATTTCTTTACTACTTGTTTTCTTCAAATTCTAATTTGCTTTTTTTGTTTTTAATTGACAGTGATTGTACATATCTATGGGATACAGTATGACATTTCAATACATACATACAGTGTATAATGTGAGAGCATTTGGCAGATCTATTACCTCAGACATGTATTGTTTGTGTTGGGAGCATTCTAAATCTTTTGTACTAGCTGTTTTGAAACATTCAGTTAATTGATGTGAACTGTAGTTACCATTTTGTGCTATAGAACATTAAAAGTTATTTCTCCTATCCAACTGCACCCCTGTACCCATTAATTATCCAGTTTCTCTATCCCCTGTACTTAACTGGATCTTGGGCTCTGGTAACCACTATTCTATTCTCTACTTCTTTGAGATCTACTTTTTAGTTTCGTTTCCTGTGTGTTATATTGAATAATACATGGGAGGATGATTTTACATTATACCTTAAATTAAGGTAATCATAGAATTGTAGGATGTCTTCATGAATGGTGTTTCCTAACTGTCCTGGTTAGAGGTAGAAGAAATTTGAGATTAAGGAACTCAACCTTTTTCTTTATAATGCAGTTAAAAGAATTAAAACCATAAGAGATTATGTGATGGATTACCTAACCAATTAGTGGCCAAGATCCAAGTTCTTACTATTCTTAGTTGTTTTCATTTAGATCTGTTTTATAACATCATTCAACAAAAGGGAACAGGTTTTATGGATGTATTTTTAAATTATTAAAGGAAAAACATTCCCGGGTTTAATCCTTCTACATTTTTATTGATACTGGGGATCAAACTCATGACCTTCTGCTTGCCAGGCAGGCACTTGTGCCCCTGAGCTAAATCCCCAGCCCTTTTACATTCTTTTTAATACTTTACTTGACTGACTTCTTTGTATCAAAATTAGAAGTGTCTTTTGAATATTTGCAACTCTCAATTTAAAAATCTATTGGACTTTAGGATAAGTATCCTGAGAAGCAGTTAGCAGAAACTAAATGTTAAAGGTTCCTTTTTTTTACGATGTTTATATTTATTTTAGCTATTTTTTAATGCAGTAATTTAAAGGTTATTATTTGAGCATAGGATTTGAGTATAAGTTTAATAAAATCTTGATTTTTTCACTTGGATTAAACCCAAAATGTCCAATAAATTATCATCTAGTAATGAATTGTAACACTTTGCATTTAGCATTTAAATTGGTTTTATGTATAAATATGCACTTTTTAAAATACGCAATTCTAGAGATTTAACTTGGGAAAAGTTAACATTGTATTCTATTTTTTAATTACCCATGTGCTTCATTACAAATTTTTACAGTCCTAATGGAATTTAGTTACAGCTTTGCCTTGGTAGTCTGTGTAAGAGATTTAAAATATTAGTCATTTTTTTTACCTTAAGTTTATCCAGTGTTGGGAGAAATGAAAATGTGCATTTAAATGTAAATTAACTTGATAAATATAAGAAGCCATTTTAGTCACCAGCCCATATCCCTTTTCAGTTCTTGACCAGTTTTTAATTATTGGTTTTTATTTTGCATTGTTAAATATGGGAGATAGTTAATCTTGGTAAGTAAATCTTTACTATTTGATTTCTATGACTTTGGCTCTGAATTCTGTCTTGCAGAACTTTTTTCCTTTTCTTTTTCTAGACAGTAGGACTATATAAATCTAAGTCATAGTATGCCTACAAAGGTGTTGTGGTCACATCTTTTTGGTTGCTAGAAACAAATTCCTGGCAACTGGAATTAAAAAGCCCTTGATTTTTATTCCCTGGAGTGCAGTCTTCTCAAAATGTCTTTCTTCATTTCTGTGTCTGCTGCATTTTATGTTACTGATGGGCTGATTCTTTCTCTTGTATCTGTTAGTCTATTTTTTAAATCTATTTCATTAGTTGTTTATTTATACATTTTTTCTTACAATTTTATTTTCATATTGGCCTATCTGTCATAAGAGGAAACCAACCTAGACTAGCTAAATTTGAGATAGTTCTAAAGGCAAGTCGTAGGTATAGAATCTCAGTTTGGATTCTGTTAAATTTCAACAAACTATTTCTGGTCTGTATTTTATTTCTGTTTCACTTTCATTTTAACTTAGTATGAACTTCAGTACGTAACCAGTGGGAATTAATATACTGTCTGCTATCGTGGATCCAAAAAAGTTTTTTAGTGCTATTTGTTCACATCACCAAATACTTACTAAAGACCTTGTATGTGGCAACATTTAGACATATGAAAATAACATACTACCCTGTATTTTCAGAAACATTTTATGTAGTTTTTCACTTCTTATGTCTTAAAATACTTCCTTAAGTTGGCATCCACACCTTCTAGGTCTTCATTTTTGTCCCCGTTTACTTGCCTCTGGTGGATTCTTTTCATCTGGACCTTCAGAAATGAAGCAGTCCTTAATATTTTCTCTAGCTTCATTTTATTGCCCATCTATGTCAGTGTCTTGGCTTCAGATACACTTTCATCTCTAAAGATGCATATTTTATTCAGCCTTGTAATTTCTCTTGAATTTCATTTTCAGATACCCAACTGCCCTATTTCTAGTGGGCTAATAGACATTTCACAAACCAAAACACATTATTACTTTTTTCCTTAACTTTGTGTGTAGTGATCCATCTACTGATTTTTCAGGTTATAAAATGGCTAGTTACCTCACACCATTCAGGTTTTTTCCTCATATTTTTTTCATCATACCGTTATTCTTTATTACTGTCTTGGTGTCATACAGATGATTGATTTTTGTTTATTAATTTTCCAGGTGCTAGAAGACATTACTATGTTTTGTCAGTTTCTTTTTACATTTATTGTGGTTTTTCCTTTATTTTTGTTTTGCTGTATTACAAGTTATATCATTAATGTGGCTTGGATACTGTTATATAGTTACTGTTTTCACCCAGCTATTTTTTTTTGCTTTGTAGTCCCTCTAGTTTTTACAAAATTTGCATCTGCCTTATATATGCTTTATCAATCCTGAGTCCCTTTGCTATTGTATGTGTGTCTTTGAATAGTGTTTATTCACACAGTGGAAACTATTTTAATGTTATTTTATACCATTCATATGTTTGGTTGTATTTATCCTTAATGTTAATATTATTATTTAAATTTTGTTTTTAATGTTTTCAGCTTTATAGTTAAAGATCCTACTTTTTCCAAAAATAGGATTTTTCTTGTTGATTTTTTTTTTTTTTTTTTTTTTTGCGGCACCAGGGATTGAACTCACGACCTTGTGCTTGCCAGGCAGGCGCTTAGACCACTGAGCTGGATCCCTAGCCCTGGTGTTTATGAGACAGGGTCTCCCTATGCTGTTCAGGCTGGCCTTGAGCTCACTCTGTAGCCCAGGCTGGTCTCGAACTCACAACAATCCGCCTGTCTCAGCCTCCCAAGTGCTGGGATTACAGGCGTGAGCCACCACGCCTGGCTCTTGTTGATTTTTTTCTGTGTGAGTAATTTAGAAGATATGTAGTCTATTTTTATTATGGCATTTTTATTTATTTCTAGATATTTGGGTATTTCTTTGTTTTTGCCTTAAATTCTTAATATACCTAAAAGATCATTTTTATCACTTTGTGTGAAGTAGATTGATCTCTCTCACTTTTTCTGGTAAACAAAAGTTGCCTTGAAATGTGACTTTCATCCCGTTTTTAACTTTTTTTCTTAATTTTTTTATTAGTACAGTGTATATTTTTGATACATAATGAATATATGTATTGTGGGATATTGTTGTATACATATACGGCATCTTGTTTCTGTGTCCTTCCCTTTTTCTTGTTTCTCCCCATTCTCAGCTCCCCTTCCCATCTCTATAAAGGCTTTATCATATTCTAAAATTACATGTATGTGCACACACTTAAAACTAGAGGCTTTCTGTGCTTATTATGTTTCATATTGAAGTTTCAAGTATTATGTAACTTTATGATAATTTTGAAATTTAGATTATTCCTCTTTTTTCCAGTATGTTCACTTACTCTTTTAATTATTTGCTACAATTTCTGTTTCTTTATTTTAGGAACATTTTAGTGGATAAACCAAATGACCAGTCTTCAAGATGGTCTTCAGAGAGCAACTATCCACCCCAGGTAAGATTGTGTGTCTCTTCTGATGTTATTTAGAATTCAGAATTAAGCACTTGTTCAGTTGAATAGTGGAATACATTAGTAGTTTATTCAGACTTTGAAATTATGAGGTAAATTTTTTTCTTTTACTCTCTTTAAGTTTTGAAAGTGTTTTTAGTTCATAGGCAAATGCAATATGGGATTTCATGAGACAGACTTCCTTTCATCTGCTAAAAGACTTACATTCTTATTTTTTTTTCCTGGATTAGTAATAATGCAAAACTTTTTGTTTTTCTTTTGTGGGACTCAAGATTGAACCTAGGGCCTTGCCCTTGCTGGGTACTACCACTAAACCACACCTTCAGCCTACACCTAATTTTTTTGGTCCCTTGTGAGGAATCTGTTAACCAAAAAGAACTAAAGCGTAGGTGTTGCTGTTCTGACCTGAGCAAAAATTATGACCTCTGTTCTACTATACACAAGTCATTCTGTCAGTGTTTAAGGAAATCTTAGTAATAATAATGCCTTTTGTGGGCGATTAACTTAATATAGTTTTTTATTTTATTAAAGTAGTGTACCTAGATGATGTTATGCCCATGAGCTAAATTTCTTTTTCTGATAAGTGGTGTCTGAATTTAAAAGCAATCATTCTTACACTTAATATGCTTTCTGCATTAATGCTTATGTAGTACGGATACTTAATAATGTCCATATCCTTGAGGAAATTAATGTTGTTATAGATAGGCAAAATAAATGAATAAATAAAACCTTTGTATTCTAGTGTAATTAATGACAACTTAGTCTCTATACTTTTTATGTTGCATCCTTGGCTTGGTATTTACATATTTTATTGTGTTTTATGTGTCTAAAGGATATACATATTTTATATAAAGAATAATAACTTGTTTAATTCTCAATAGTTTTTAGAAGTGGAAAATAACCATTACCTTTTGAAGCCTTCTGTGAGTCTTTGGTCATACCTGTCTTTTGCTTAATATACTGATGTTATATATAACTGTAATTGATTTTCCCAATTTTATTGTATTCCACTGTGTAAATATGCAAAACAAGGTTACCATGAGCTCTTCTCTGGCTTACTCTCACCCTGAGAAGTATATTGATCTTTGGTAATAAATCTGTGCTTTTACGTGTTAAAATACACAAAAATATTCTTACCTATTTTACGGTTGAGGTGTTTGAATTTTTTAATGGATTTTTGCCGTTATGGGACAGGTTGCTATGAACATGTTTTTTTGGTATACATAGAATTTTTTTATATATATTGGAGTAGAATTGCTGAATCATAGGGTGTGTATGTGTAGATTCAACTTTATTGCATAATGCAAAACTACTTTACAAAATCGCTATATAATTTATACTCTTACTGAGATTATCTGCAGGTTGTTGCATCACATTCTCATCACTTGTATGATTGACTGTTAAATTTTTCTGGTCAGGTAGATCTTACATTGTTCTGTTTTTGGTTTTTGTTGTTAATTTACTTTAGTTTTAATTTACTTTTTCATGTTTATATTCAAGCTTCTTAGCATATGTTGATGGACTTACATTATATTTTTAATCATTTTTATCATGATTCACTTTATCATTTTAATTAGACTATTCACATTTTCACATTTCTTTTATGTAGTTTTTATTATTGATGAATTATCTTTGCTTTCTGTTACGGAAATATGCTAACTCCTCACTATGAAATTACCCTTTTGACTATTTTGAAGGCGGTAGAATTTAACATTTTTATTTATTTATTTTTTCCTTCATTCAGAAATTATTTAGTAAGTACCCCTTAAGGTACCAAACTAGATATTGGGAATATAGTTGTGAATTAAATATCATCTTCTCGATGAGCCAAGAAAAAGTCTGAATCATTTAACATTTAATGCATTATGTACTAGGATAGAAGTAATCTAAAGTTTTTATGATTAAGGATTAATTTATTTTAAAATGAATAATATGTAATCCATTTTTCTTCATTGTAATTAAGACCTAAATACAACATGTGGCAAATCTCAGAGGACATTCTTGCCAGAAGAAAGTATAATGGGAAGCAATTCTAAATTTTACTGAGTTTTATGAGAAACTGTCATGTTGGGTAGAATGGATATAGTTTTGGTGTGTAAATACATAACAAGGAATCTTGCATTCTTTTTGGTTGTCAACTGTGATGCTTATTTTCCAGCTGCTCTAAAAGCTCCTAAAAGGGCTCTATAAAAGAAACAGTAGACATACACAAAAAGTTTATGAAAGCTACAACTCTAAAGTGTTTCATTCTTACAGTAAGGATAAAACAGAAGAAATTCTTGCCTCTGGGGATAAAATCAGAAAGTTACATTGATACTGAATAGAAGAAGGAAAATAAAGAAAACTCATTCCTGAAAGGTTATAGCCATGTATTGTTCTTTGTTCACATTTAGTAGTTAAATTCTTAATACTTGTGTATCCATGAAACCTTACGGTATCATTTTAAAGTGATTGTGAATATTGCTGTTAAGGTTCTCAGTAGAAATTATCTATGAAGATGATTACCTTCATCCCTAGGTCTCAAGTCTCCAAAAATCCTTTGAAGGGAAATGAGTACTACACATTCAAAGGTAAACAACCTGGAAACAAGACAATTCTGGAACTAGTAGAAATGTACAAAAATTTTAGATATTGCATTTAAAAATATTAAAATACACTAGAATTAAAACAACTACTGATCATATTTAGAAAAAGACGTAGGTAAGGAATAGGACATTATAAAATGTGATATAATAGATTTGCAAAAGAAGCAAAGAAAACTTTGATAAATGAAAAATTAGTTTTTAAAAAATACTAGTTCATGTTTACAATACATAATGAACATATTCCTTGTAGAGGATTGGTAGATAAGATTGGTATATTGCATCTTGATCCTTGTTACTTCCCCTCCTGCCTATCCCCCCCGCAATGGGGATTTAACTCACGACCTCACGCTTGCCAATCAGGCGCTTATGCCACTGAGCTAAATCCCTGCCCCACTACCACCTGTTTTTGATCATCATTCTTTTATTTTGCTCTTTAAATTACTTATACTTTGGGTTTCTCATATAAGAGAAACCATGCGCTATTTAATGTGATTTATTTCACTTAGCATTATGGACTCAAGATGCATCCATTTTCCTACAAATGACTCAAATTTGTCTTTCTGACTGAATCTGTTTTATTTTATTGATTGATGTATCTTTAGTTGTGCCAGTACCATGCTGCTTTTATCACTCGCTTTGTAACGTATAACCTGCAGTCCAGGATTGTGATGCGTCTTCCTTTGCTCTTGTTGCTCAGGGTTGCTTTGCTTATTCAGAGTCTTTTCTGGGTCCATGTAAATTTTAAGATCTTTTTTTTCTGTGAAGAATGCTGCTGATATTTTGATGAGGATTGCATTAGATCTATATGTAATATTTAGTAATGTGGCCATTTTGACAATATTGATTCTGCCTATCCAGGAACAGGGAATGTCTTTACATTTTCTGATGTCCTCTTAAGTCTCTTTTTTTCAGAGTTCTGTAGTTTTTTTTACAGAGGTGTTTCACTACATTAGTTAGGTTAACTAGTGGGTACTTAATTTTTTTTATGCTATTGTGAATGGAATTGTTTTCCTGATTTCTTTTTTGACAGATTCATTGTTAGTGTATAGGAATGCTATTGATTTTGTATCCTGATACTTTACTGAATTTATTAGTTCTAAAAGTCTTTTGGCAGAATTTTTGGGTCTAGTGAAAAGGATCATTTCTCTGTAAATAAGGGTAGTTTGACTTCTTCCTTTCCTATACATTTCCGTTTTTATTTCTCTCTTGCCTGATTGCTGTGACTAAAGTTTCTAGTAATATATCGAACAGAGGTTGTGAGAGTAGACACCCTTGTCTTTTTCCTGATTCAAGAGGAAATATTCTCAATTTTTCCTCATTTAGTATGATATTGGGAGTGGGTTTGTCATAAAAGGCTTTTATCAGCTTGAAATAAAACCTTCTATACCTATTTTTTTCATCATGCAATATTGGCACGTATATCAATATGATTTTAATTTTGCCAAAGGATTTTTCTGCATCTTTTGAAATAACCATGTGATTTTTGTTTCTATTTATGTGATGTATTATGTTTGTTGATTTATGTATGTTGAACCATCCTTATGTCCCAGGGGCAAAGTCAGCTTAGTCATGATGTATGTTCTTTTTTAATGATTTGTTGCATTCTGTTTGCCAGTATTGTGTTGAGAAGTTTTTGCACCTATGTTCATTAAGATTGCCTGTACGCTTTTCTTTCTTTTCCTTTTTTTCTTCTTTCTTCTTTCTTTCTTGCTTTCTTGCTTTCTTGCTTTCTTGCTTTCTTGCTTTCTTTTCTTTTTTTTTTAATCATTACCTGGTTCTGTTACTAGAGTAGTGTTAACTTCAAAGAGTGAATTTGGCAATGCTCCTTCCCTTATTGGTTTTAGGTCCTTCCTGAAGTGCTGGTGTAATTCTGCTGTGAATCCCTTAGGTCCTTGCTTAGTTGGTTGGATTTTTATTAGTTTCATTTCATTATCTCTTATGGACTATTCACTTTTTAAAAAAACCTTTGTTCAGTTTTGTTAATTTATGGGTGTTTGTTAATTTATGGTATTCTTCAAAGTTCTCCAGTTTATTGTAGTATCGATTTTTAAAATTTTCTGGATATCATTGGTATCTTGTGATACCACCTATTTCATTTCTAGTTGTCTTGATATGAGTGTTTTCTTCTTTAGTAAGTTTATTTAAGGGTTTATTTTATTTATTCTTTGAAAGAATCAACTCTTTTATTCATGGATGTTTTCTTATTTTTTGTCTCAATTTTATTTCGACTCATTTCTTCATAATTTCATTCATTCTACTAGTTTTGGGTTTGGATTGTTGTTTTTCTAGGACCTTGAGATGCATCTTTAGGTTATTTGTGATCACTTTATTCTTTTAATGTGTACATTCACAGCTATAAATTTCTTTTAGGGATACTTTCCTTGTGTCACATAGGTTTTGGTAATGTTATGCTTCTACTCATTTGATTCTAGGAATTTAAAATTTCTTTCCCAGATTTCTTCTGTGATCAGCTATTTATTCAATGTCTTATTTAGGCTCCACGTGTTTGAGTAGTTTCTGTGTTTTCTTTTGCTATTGATTTTTTGTTTCATTCTGCTGTGATCTAGTAATGTGCAGGGGGTTGTTTCAATTCTTTGTTTATTTAAACATTCTTTATGACCTAAAATATGTTTGGTTTTGGAAAAAGTTTTGTGTGGTGCTGGAAAAAAATGTGTATTCTGTTGTCGTTGGATGAAACATTATACATGTTAGGTTCATTTGTTCAGTGGTGTTGTTTAATATTTCTTTGTTGCTTTTGTGTCTTTATGACCTATTTGTGAGTGTAGGGTATTGAAGTCTCCTGCAGTGATTGCATTAATGTTTATCTTTTTATGTCTAATGGTTTTCGTTTTCTGAATTTGGGCTCTCCAACATTCAATGTAAATATATTTAAAATTGTGATTTCTTCCTGATGAATTGTTCTTTACCATTAAGTAGTGGCCATTTGTATCTCTTCTGATCAGTTTTGGCTTGAAATCTGCTGTGTCTGAAAATGAGATATCTACTCCTGCTTTCTTTTGGGTTACACTTGCATGGAATCTTGTTTTCCATCCTTTCACTTTCAGTCTGTGTGGTTCCTTTTGGGTGAGATGTGTCTCCTGCAGGCAATGTATAGTTGAGTTTTATTTTTTGATCCAATTTGCCACACTGTCTTTTTTACTTGAGGTAATAATTTCATCTTTCTCCCTCCTCAAATATATTTTATAGGAGTTGCTAAAATGACTACTAAATATGCTAGAGTTGAGTAAAATATACAGGTATAGATTCTTGACAGTTGCTTTTTGAAAGATTAGATTAAGTTTCTTCCTAAGTAGTTTACATAGAAGTATAATAGTAAGTGCTATTCTTTGTGTTAGGGACAAGAGAGGGCAATTGAAGTTGACTAAGAAGCAGGAAGCATTATGCTTTTTTGTAACCTAAGAAGGTCAAAGAAACCTTAGTGGTTATTTAATTGTGTGTATGTGTGTGTACATGTGTATGTGCATTGTATGTTTTAGCTTTTGTAGTACATTCAGATTATTCCTTCTGTTTGAGAACGTTATAAGAATGAATTACTTGCAAAGTGAGGTGAAACTATGAGAAAATAAATATGTGCATTTCAGTATAATTCATTTTGTCCGTGTTTGTTAAAGGACCCTTGTACAAATTATGTAATACACTTTTCTTAGTTTTATTTTTGCAGTACTGTGGATTGAACCTAGGGCTTCACATTTTCTAAATAAGCACTCCACTACTTGGTTACATCCCCAGTCTGTCCGTCTGTCCATCCATCCTTTTATTTATTTTAATTTTGAAAACAGGCTCTTGCATAGTTGGCCCATGTGACATTGAACTTGTAATTCCCCTGCCTCAACCTCTCAAGTAATTGGTATGTGCACTAGATTAACACAGTTTTAATTGATATAATTTGCATACAGTAAAATGTATGCCCTAAGTATGTACCATTTCCAATTTGAAAAATGTACATTACCAATATAATTCATACCTCCCTGAAGTTATAAAATATCTCCATTACTCCAGAAAGGTCCTTTCTCTGCTCCCTTATCAAAGGATCCTTAGTTCTTCCATTTCGGTAGCTAGAAGCAGCTGCTGTTAAGGTTTCTTTTGCTGCTGGTTCAAAAATCTGATATAAATGGAGTTGGAGATGGGGGGATGGAAGAGGGGGCAGGAGGAGAACCCCCCCCACTTTTCATCCTTAGTATGTTTTTTGATATTTATCCATGTTGTCATGTGCATTAATATTTTATTTCTTTGCATTACATGATACTATCCTTTTATATACGTGTACCACAATTGTTCATCCATTCTTCTATTTAGGGACTTTGGTTATTTTTGTTTTGATCGATTATGCATAAAGCTTTTATGGGCATTCTTATATAAGATTCAAAAAATAATATATTTTATTTTGGGTGAATATCTAAAATTAGAATTACTATAAGTTAGGCATATATTTTATGTGAAATTGTCAGATTTGTCACTTCACAGCCTCAGTAACATTTGATACTGACACACATTTTAATTTTAGTAATTATTGGTGTGAAGTGGTTTTAATTTGTAAATCTGATGACTAATGAGACTGTTTTTCCATTTGCTTATTAAATGTTCATTTAGCTTTTTAATGAATTTTTTGCTCATAAATGTGCAAGATTCTTTACTTTTTGATTAGTATTGAATTGTATGTAGCAGCTGTTCATATGTCTTCCTGATAGAAGTCCTACTTCAACTACATACTGCAGGTATTTTCTGTCACTCTGTGACTTACCTATGTCTTTTATTATTTTTTTATCACTATTGAGGTGTAATTGATGTACATTTTTGGCATACAATTCAGTTAAGTTTTGACATAAATATATGTCCTTAAAAATACCCACACTCATGATACTAAACATATCTGTTACCTTCAAAAGTTTGTCCTAATTCCATTTTAATCCCTTTCACCTACCTCTATCCCTTGTCTCTAGGCAACCACTGGTCAGTGTTCTTTTACTACAGATAGCATTTCCTAGTTTTTATAGTTTTCATTTTCTAGGGTATTATATAAATAGAGCAATACAGTATATTTTATTTTATTTTATTTTATAGAGGATAAAACAGAATAAAACCGATCAAAACAAACCATTGTAAGTGATACAGGACTTCAAAACATTACGAAAACAACAATAGTTATCATAATGCCTTTTGATGTCTTCAAAATAACTGCAGATAACTTTGGACATAGTAAAAATCAAATAGAACAGAATAGAATAGAAACAGTAAAAACAAGACAATGCAGTTAAGGACTTCAAAACAAGCCAGTAGTAAATCCAAAATGGGTACCATAATATATCTTGCTATCTTTGAAATAGCTGCTCCTGCCATCGGATATAACATTAAAACAAAAAAGAGTAAAACCCAACCCAACAAAACAATGGAAACTATATAGGACTTCAAAACAAGACCATGGAGAATCAACAATGGCAACAATCCTCAGAAGGAGTCGCCCCCTAGATGCCACACTGCACACCGCTATTGTCTGAACAGATGGTCAGACCACGGGCCCTACACCTGCAATGTTTGTGAAACACCAAAGCACCACAGGCATCCAATTGCATTTTACCTCCATAGCTGTCATCAC